>CAUYQU010085025.1:0-15685 GCA_963574635.1 Cheracebus regulus
CACTGGCAAAACACCTGCGTCGGCCAAAAGAGTCGCGCTGGCAACCCATGTGGCTCCTCTGCCAGGAATCTCCCAGTATGTGGGCAACAAAAATTCGTCGGAAAGTGCAGCGTCCACTCGTTCTCTGTGCTTTCACTGGGAACTAGATTCCTGAGCTGTTGCTAATCAGCCATCTTGGATCTCTCCGAGAAATAATATGTTATATATCCCTAGAGAGCTAAAAGCACATAGACCATTGCTTTACCATTCAGACTATGTCACTTGGGTTGGAGAAGTATGTGCTGTTGGCTTTGCTTGAGAGCTGTAGGAAAGAGTGTCTTTCTAAAGCTGTTTGTCATTGCATTTGGCATGTCCTCCTTACATTGTGGGTTGGTGTTTGTTGTCTTAAAATAATAGTTTAGAATTTTTTTTTTTTTGAGATGAAGTCTCACTCTGTCATCCAGGCTAGAGTGCCATGGCGCCATCTTTGCTATTGCAACCTCTGCCTCCCGGGTTCAAGTGACTGTCCTCCCTCAGCCTCCTGAGTAGCTGGGATTACAGGTGCGCACCATCATGCCTGGTTAATTTTTGTATTTTTAGTAGAGACAGAGTTTCACCATGTTGGTCAAGCTGGTGTCGAACACCTGACCTTGCCTGCCTCGGCCTCCCAAAGTGCTAGGATTACAGGCGTCAGCCACTGCACCTGGCCTAGAGTTTATTAATGATTTATTAAAGAAAGAGTTCAATGTTGATTTTCTGTTTCTCATTTTACTTATTGAATTTGGGTAAGTTTTTCATGCTGTTATAAAAATAAAATTCAAGTTCTGCCCTCTGCATTTTATTTGTATGTATCCCCAGAAAGTCCTGGCTTTAGACCCTTGGGATAATAATAATGTGAGAAACTTAATGAACCCTAGTCCAATGACTTAGTACAAAAATTATGCCAGCTTTGTGTGGTCCTACTTTAACCAAGTATCCTCCTTTCACAGTTCTGATCTTAGATGTTCAACCCAAGAGGCAATGAATGTAGCCGAGAATGTGGGTTCTGGCATTAGATTGTCCGTGTTTTTATGGTAGCTCTGCCACTTACTACTGTGTGAGCCCAGGAAACTATCCTCCCTAAATTTTATTTCCCTGGCCTCTAAATACTTTCAGTATTGAAAACTAATATTGACAGTATTATGAGGCTGATGAAACAAAATAATTTATACCAAGTTTTTAACACAGTACCTGCCAGATAGCAAGCCCTCAATAAATGTTAACTATAATACAAAAAATCATACTTTTATTGAATACCTATTAATTGCCTGGTATTGTGCTAGGTTATGGGGACACTAACATAAATATAATGTGGTTCATTTTCTCAGGGAAATTACAGTCTTGTAAGTGAAATAATTTTTGTACAACATCATTGCTTCCAAACATCGTCAGGTACTTTAGTTCTGTCATCCTGATAAATTCCCCTTTGAAGTTTTATTTCCTAGATTCTGCTTTGGCTTCCTGCCTGGTGTCCTAGTAACTCTAAGATAAGGGGATATTTTATATCCATACGTCCTTTTAGGGAACAGCCAAATGAAAATTGCCTATCTATCTGATCTCATTTCTGGAATCTGTTTAAATTCTTCTCATAATATGTCCAGATCTTTTACAAAATTCTGTTGATGAAGCTTTTGGATGTAGAGGACACATTTAGATACATCAGTTGGTTAGAGTGCCTGAGGAAACTGTGGTCACTGTTATCTCTTCCGGCCTCTGATTGGCCAGAGCCAGCAGCCCAACTTCAGTAACATACTCTATCTAGCTACAGTTGCAGCCCACAGTCTAGGTCCCAGGGGGTCACTAGATAACCTTACTTCTCTCTAGATCTTTCCACATGTTGTGTATGGTGTGTGTGTGTGTGTGTGTTGTGGGATGTGAGTCAATGGTACAGTTATAGAATACTAGTCAGAGAAGTTGACTAGAATGGAAAAGCTGGTGAGAAGGTTGATGAGACTTAGGCAGAAATAAGACCTGATCGTGGTGGAGAGGTAGCTAGTGAAGGGATTATCGATTCATTCAACTTTTATCAAGAATCAAGAGGGGCGATTGGCATGAATGCTCAAAGTGAGTTGCTTTGGTATAAAGAACAAAATCACCAGGCATACACTATCCCTATAGACCTATCCAATGTACCTGGTAGATACATTTTAGAAAATAAAACTATTTAGACTACCACCCTGCCAAAAACCAAAACCAAAAACAATGCCTCTTTCTGGTTAGGTCACAAAGTAGAGCTATTCAGAACCAAACAAACGAGGAAGCAAGAGCAAAAATTCTTATTATATCCGCTTCTGTTTGCAGACACAGATGGGAGTGTGTCAAGCAGGAAACTGAAGGGAGCTGGTGAGTTTCTGGAGCTCCTGGCCAAAGCTGGCTTATTTTTGCTGGTGTTAATCTCCGATGCCTATGGTGTTGTCAAACGTATTTCATTAGTGTTTTTCCCTTATTAAATATGAAAATCATGTCAAAGGTAAATGTCAAGAGGCTATAAAATTACCCTTCTTATCTTCTGTACGTTTATCAGTTGATAAATGGAAAGACGCTGCTGCCAAAATAACTGAATGAATAATTTATAAATGACTGATGCATCTTGTATGTTGTTTCAGGCACAAAACAGTAGGACATCAATAATCAAAAGAAGCTGGATTAATTTAGCAGTATTTTGCCATTGATATTTTTATCTAAATGCTGCAGTCTAGACCTTGGTGGCCAGAGAAGCTTCTTTTCTATCATTTTTTTCTTAATGACTTGGAGCAGGGGGTACAGGAGGAGGGGACCCCCTCTTTTACCTGAGAGATCCCATTCTCCCCATTCTTCGATATTAAAGGAGTTAGCGTTGGTGAATGAGAGTTGATCTGTCCATTCTTTCTTCCTCTGTGGACTTGCCCATAATACTTATACCAGGAATGTACAAAAATCTTCTCTTAGTTTAAAATCTCTTGATTCATATCAATCCTGAACTTTAACTTTCCTTATAGGTCATTCCCTTTTTCATGGACATGAAGACAGTGTTATCTTTATAGGGCGAGTCTGTAGCCAAATGTTCTTACATGCATTTACAGTTCTATGACACTGCAGTCTCAGCCACCTTAAAAGACCCTGTAATGTGCATGTCAAGAAGCTCAATTCTACTGATTCTGCTCCCTCAGATTTAGGTACCTGGCCTGTCACCAACTAGAAAGAAGGCCTTGGAGGTCTGTCGACGGAAAATGGGGGCCGGGGGGTGTGGGTGCAGGGAGAAAATGTGTTTGCATTTGGAGGGCTCAACCTGAATCTAACTTCTCCCAAGCTGAAGCAGCCTCTTATTTTTGTCCATCTACTAGCAAGGGGACAGGGCCACACGGTTCACATCGTGATTTAGCCTGACCTGACTTTTGAAGGGTGGCCACTTAATTATGTTTAAAAAATTCCTCCCTGTGGCTTTGGCCACCAAAGCTAGAGATCTGCATTTTTGCCTGTCCACTGTGAGACCGGCCTTGCCCGGGGTCCCCCAGGCCCTTGCCTGCTGGCAAGAGCCGCCTCCGAGGGTCACCACATCCCTCCCAACATCAGGCCAGGCCTGCGCACCAGGGCCAGCCCACGCTTCCGCAGGGTTCCTGGGCTCCCAGCCGGCCGGTTATCAGCAGCTCCACGGACAGCAAACCGCTGTGACTAAACGGAGATCTGGGGCACTGCAGGCGAGGGATGAAAAGTGGTGCCCTCTCAGGGCACGGAGCCTATCTGCAGAATTGGCCCAGGCCCTGGAACTTCACAGACAGTGCAGCAGAAGGCTCTCTTGTTTGGGCATTTATTACCTGGAGCAAAATGTGCAGAGAGGGGAGATAATGAAGTACTTGACTAATTCAGTGTGATCCAGCTGGCTGAGCCAGAGGGGCTGGCTGCGGAGCCCGGGCCGGGAAGCTGAAGAGCTCACTGCTAGCCATTTTCCCTAGGCACCTGGGAAGCCAAAACAAAGGAGTGCAGAGATCAAAAAGAGAGGTATCAATAATAAAGAAGGAGAGGAGACCAGGAAAGGAGGAGGAGGGTAGGGGTAGGGCCTTCACTCCGTTCGTAAGAAAGTTTTGTTTCTCATTTGGTTTCCAAATCAATCACTTTCCACTCTCTGGACCTTGACATTCTAAATCCAGCAAGCCTTTTTTTTTTTTTGGAACATACACCTGTTTCCTTTCCTTTCCCTCTTTCTTTTTTAAACTTGCATATTTATCCATGCATTCTGGCAAAACAAAAAGAGGCAGATTCACTTTCACACACACAGCAACATAGAGAGTGCTTCTGGTAGGCCTGGAGGAGTGCTTTTGGCCAGCAGCTCTGGGACTGGAAAACCAACGTGACAAGAGGGGAGTTTTCTCCTGGGCTGCGTGGAAGCCAGCTGCCTTTTGGCGTTCCCAGCCTTCTGTACCTGCTAATGGCCCCACACTCTGCCTCTATTCACTATCTCAGGCAATAAATAATGGATCTTGCATGTTCAAATGTGTTTAAACACTTTGAAGACCATCTGCTTCCAGATATAATAAATAAAACACCGGGATGACTGACTTTATCATTATATGTATCGTAATTGTCTTTTAAAATAGGCACAGCGTTCAGAATCCTGTCACAGAATCCTAACTGTCCGGTAGGACTTGCTGTCCGTCATACTCAGAAACAAGGGGTTTTCTAAACACTCAGAAACAAATGTGTCAGATGAGCTCCGGTGGGAAGAGTAAGTCGATGGGAGCAGAGGGGAGTCATTCTATCAGACGGGAGCTTGACCAGTAAGGCCTATAATGTGTAGGCTGACTCAGGCAAGCAGGAACACAAAGTTCTGCTCATCCTTGCTTTTTATCTGAAACTCTGGTCCTGGTTTTAGGAATTGCAGCGAGGTATGAGGTCAGCTCCTAACCTTCCTGGTTATCTTACTTTGTGCTGTCTTCAAATGAAGATGCCCTTGCTTTAGGAATCCTCATACTGTCTTTCTTTTGCTCATCAAAAACTTTTCTTGAGTCCTTTAATCTTACTAAAGTGTAAATGACTACTGACATTTAAAGAATTAAGCCTCCGTTTCCTCTGGGCTATACTTATTGAATAAATCAAATCATTAAATACAAGGGGTGAAGCTATGGTTTTAGAAGCATTAAACTTTAGGGCAGGAATTTTTTTTTTGTGTGTGTGTGACCCATCATTTTCTCCAAACATCACACAGGGTAGGCAGTTGCCCATATAATCCACATGGAAGGACCAATTCATAAATGCCTCGTTATGCAGATGTTTTATGGTCCTGAGTACCTGTGTTAGTTCTGTTGACAATTTTGGCTTGTCTGTTTTGTCATTAGGAAAAAACCCAGCAGGAAATACAATATTCACTTTGATTTTTTAAAACTTTTGAGTACCACATAAGCCTCTATTTTCATCAGGGACTCAGGGCATTTTTTTGTGCAAAAGAAAGGAGACCCATTCAAGCTAAACCGAGGAGCTCTGTCAGGAAGAAGCAGATGTAAAGGAATGGTTGTTGGAGAATCCAAGATCCAGGGTCATAATATGATTGAGCCTCGCAGAAACCCCAGTGAGAGGGAGCTTCTGGATGAAGGCTAGGCATCCTGGCCGCAGAAGGTTATGGGTCATCCCTCTAGTGCCCTGTCATTAAAGAGACTCCACCATTTGCCATATATCTGCTCACCTATAGTTTCTGTCCCTCATGTATTTTTCTTTTAAATTTTTACTCTTTATTTTGAGGCAGAGTCATACTCTGTCACTCAGGCTGGAGTGCAGTGCTGCCATCTTGGCTTAGTGCAATCTCTGCCTCTTGGGTTCAAGTGATCCTCCCACCTTAGCCTCCTGAGTAGCTGGGATTACAGGCATACACCACCACATCCGGCTAATTTTTCCATTTTTTGTAGATACATTATTTCACCATGTTGCCCAGGCTAGTCTTGAACTCCTGGGCTCAAGTAATCCTCCTGCCTTGGCCTCCCAAAATGCTGGGATTACAGGCATGACATGCCTCTGTGTCTACAATTTTTACTATTTCTTTTTAATTGACAAATAAAAATTGTATATATACTTATAGAGTAAAATAGAATGCTTAAAGGTATGCATTCTGGAATGATTAAATAAGGCTAATTAAAACATCAATCACCTCACATATTTATCATTTATTTGTGTGAGAACACAAAATCTCGCTTAGAAATTTTCAAATATACATCATTAACTATAGTCATTATGCTGTGTAATAGATCTCCAGAACTTATTCCTCCTGTCTCACTGATCCTTTGCTCTCTTTGCCCGACATCTCTGGATACCCCTCCCTGACCCCAGACCCTGGTAACCATCACACTACTCTCTGCTTCTGTGAGTTTCACTTTTTCGTATTCCACATGTAAGTGAGATCATGTGGTTTTTTGCTTTCTGTGCCTGGCTTATTTCACTTAGCATGATGTCTTCCAGGTTTATACATGTTGTTGAAAATGACAGGATCTTCGTCTTTTTAAAGGCCCTGTAATAGTCCATTGTGTCTATAGAGCCATCTGTTTTGGTTACTCATTCATCCATTCATGGATGCTTAAGTTGTTTCCGTATCTTGGCTATTGTTACTAATGTTTCAGTGGACCTGGGAGAGCAGACATCTACTTGACATACTAATTTATTTTCTTTTGGTTGTGTATCCCAGAAAAACATTGCTGGCTCATATAGCAGTTCTATTTTTAATATTTTGAGGAACCTCCATACTATTTTTCAAAATAACTGTATCCCTCATAATGTTGACTCCCACGATACCCATGTGGCCTCTCAAGCCCAGTACTCTTTATTTCTAGTCCTCAAGATGGAATAGGATTGTACCAGCTCATCATGAGGTCCCAGGACATGGGCTTTGGATTGCATGTGATCTGGGTTTCCCTGGGTTAGGTGCCCATTCCTCATGCCATTCAAATTGGCAAAAAGGGTGTAGGGTTATAAGGTACAAAATATAGACCAGTGGTGGCCACAGGCAGACAGTTTCCTTTAGGATGTGAGCTGTCAGACATTCCAATGATACTCTACCAAGTGCAAATTAACATTACATTCAGCATATACTTGCAATGAAGTATATTATTGGTTATTAGGTGCCAGGCTATATAATTTACTTTAAATTCTACTTTGGGGAACTGAATTATTCCAGTTAGCAATTGGGTACATAATACCCTTGAGTAAGAGTCTTCATTTTGTGAAGTTCCTTATGTCACTGACGTACATTCAGAAAAATGACTATCTGTGGTAATTTTACAGGGTTCATGGGACTTGCCTTCAAGATGTGTCATCCATTCTTTGTAGATGCTTTCATGTAATCTATTTCACTATTATATAGTTCTAGTCACTGAACAATACTTTGCTAATATTTGCAATGAACTAGGTTAGACAGAATTTGGGTTCTGACCTTAACCTTTGCAGTAAAATAAAATGCTCTGTGAAGAGTTTCTACAGGTTTATGTCAAAACAGCTTTTCTGACAAACTATGACATTCGAGCTGCAACTGGCTGCCTCAAAGGATTTTTGGAACAAGTATGTATTATATCCTCTTGTGGCATTTCCAGAACTTTACTCTGTTCTACTAACTCTTTGAAAACATGAGTCCAAAGAGTATCCATTTGAGGAAGAGTCATTGAGCTTATCTACTCTGTTGGTTCAGGCACTGTTTGGAAGGAGCAAGAGGAAAGGTGTAAGCTGTGAAGTTTCCAGATGACACAGGAATTAAGTAGGTGACATGCAAGGCTCAATCTTTAAGTATCCCAGCTTGTCCCAGATCAGGAAAGCAGCACCAGGGAACCAGAAGGTGGTAATGTGGTTGCCCAGGAGCTGGGTAGACTGGGGCATTGTGGCAGCTAGATTCAGAAGTCAGGGGGATGACAGCATTTGGGAAAACTGTCAGTGGTTGTGGGCAGGGCACATGCATCTTACAGGTAAGTGGAAACAAAAGTAGATTCAGGATCAAAAACAATAGTTAAAGTCCATTAGAACAGACACCCAGCAGGAAGGGAGAATATGGGCTCTAAAAATTCCACAGAGGAGCCCCATTATCCTTATGCTTGGGTGGTGGTTGGCTGTGCCAGAGCTCAGACATGGTCTAGAGGACCACATTCAAAGTTAGCTTGATGAGCAGGAAAACACTGCACTACACCCACTAATTTGAGGGGTGTGTGTGTGTGTGTGTGTGTGTGTGTGTGTGTGTGTATGTGTGTTGTGTAAGAGTAGAAAATGGCTATTTAAATAATTCTTGCTTCAAAACTATATGAGTATGGGTATTGACCTAGAGTGACATAGAACTGGCAGATGAATCCTTACACTTCTATCACTCTTGGTATAGAACCTTGCTTTTCAGCCAGAAATAATAGCAGCCAGTGGAGTTGACATACAGGGTAGAAAACACCTATTGATATTAACCCAGGCCATGGTCTAAGAGCTTGGCAAATAGCCAGCGTTAGAATGGCACTGTATACATGACTCGTTCAACTCTGTGGATACTTGTATTAACATATGGCACACTTTTATTAGGCAAATACATTTTCATTTGTTATTGCAACCAGTAAATTGGCCCATATCTGATCCAAGGACCACAGAGAGGAAGAGAGCTCAAGGGTATTTGCATCTGTTGGAATTCTGGCAGGAAACATATGTGGAACACTCAAAGGGTTAAGTGAAGTGAGATTAATAAAGGGAGTGTTATAGAAGGGCAGGGAAGAGTTAAAAGAACCAGTAAGAGATGACTGAAGTGTACAGGGACCAGTAACAGAGGGAAGCTATTATCACCCCGCTCTCAAGGGACAGGGGAGGAGCTAGTGCTCCTGGAAGCAGATGCGAGCATCAGGCATGGAAGAGGGCTGTCTTGGTCAGAGGAAGGCACCACTGGCTAAACTCTGGCCTAAGGGAAGGACTAGGACACATCCTCTCCTTCTTCCTTCCAAGATCCTGCCGGTGCCTCCCTTGGCCAAACTCACCAAACAGCCAGAGGACAAGGGAATCTGTGCCATGTGGTCCATAGAGATGAGCATGGCAGAAAATAGAAGGATGGGGCATGGATCTGGAGGGACAGACAAATGGGGAGCTACCACAGGCACAATGTTCTAACTTGGTTTTACTTGGGAAAAGGTGAGCTAGATGGAGGTAAATCTATTCGGTATATTCCTGGACTAACCGACTGAACGAATTAAGTCGCTCTTAATGGTGTAACGACGCTTTGCATATCAGCAAGTTGATAGACAGGCATTGTAATTTCATACAGAACAGATCTAAGCAAGTTTGATGAACTGTTTTTAAAATCATTAATTAAAGCAGTGGAACCTTTTACAGATGAAAGTTGGTTTAGGAATGGAACTTTTCTTGTTTATCAGTAAGTTTAACATTATTTAAAATTACCTGATACTTATGCACTGTTGCCTTTGGCAGCATATACCTGAAAGATTCTCCTTAAACATCTCCAGAGAGTATTTGCTATTGACACTGGAGAGAGATTTTCAGTCTTTTTTGAACCCGATTGGAATAGAGGCTGTATCGTTTGCTGAGTGGGCACCACCAGCCAGTCCTATCAGCGCAGTGATTGTTTTAGAAAGCCTGACATTTTGTGATGATTATGATGGTAACGGGGTATCAGCTCTTTTGTGGGATGATGCTTGAGTTTTAGAATTATGACAGCTCATGGCACTTACTGGAAATCAGTCAAGCAGTATTGAAAGAGCCTAATTCAATCTCAATCATATAGCATGAACTTAACTTTTGGAATACATTTTAAAAATACATCTATGCCTTAGAGACATTTCAGCCCTAAACAGAATCTGCTAGTTACACCATCTGTGTTAATGTAGTTCCGCCTAGAGAGAAACAGACTCTTACTGAGCAATTACTAGGTGTCAAGACATTCTGGGAAGTGTGGTAGTGCAGTGTCTGAAGGGATTTCATTCTACTGACAGAGAAAGCAAACCCTTGGTCTCCATATGCAGCTCAGAGAGTAATTTTAGATACTCTTTGGAAAAGCAGTCTGTAGTGAAAAAAAACCTACTCCGTCCATTCTAATTGTGTTTTGTATATGGAGTTTTATTTTCTACCTATCTAAATTATGATATAAACCTTTGGTGGAGCCTGTTTTGAGGTTGTGCTTTGCAAGCCTTAATGAATGTCAAGTAGTAATTATAACTTTATTGTATTTGATAGTAACAGCAATAGTAATAGTAATGGTAAAAAACAACAATCATCAGTATCTGTGGCTGCGCAATAACAGTGTTTGTAATGCCGGGTAAGTGTGGTCCAGCTCCGGGTGGATAAGGCAAGACTTGTCTGTCTCATCCTCCCCAGCACTGCCCCCAGGTTGCAGCCACACCCTACAAAGAGGACAGGCATACTCCTGATCACTAAAGGACAGGATACCTTGCTTTCTGCTGTAGTCCTAAGACCTAATGAGGACCTTATACATTCACATCCATTTCTAAATAAACAGAGCAAGAATTCCAAAGCTTCAATACGAAAAGAAAACAAGCATCCTCACCAGTCCTCAAGTCCCTTGTCAGACTGCTCTCCGTTCCCTGGGGTATCCTATTTAGTAGGATATCCAAGCTGTTTTAAACAAATCTTTTGCTCATTGAATATTTGTGCTGAAAACAGATGATAAGCCATTGAGAGAAGTCTCCTCAAAGGGGAGATTTGCCCTTTCTATTAATAAGGCACTAACTTATGTCTATAAAATTCATGTCTCACACTAGGACCCCTCATCCCCCAGTGGCAGTATAAACAGCAGTGAAAAAGACCCCAATTCATAGATCTTAGTGAAACTCAAAGTCTACCTGTGATTTTGAACTAAAGCTTAATAGTTTAAGCTCTGGCCAGGAGCAGTGGCTCACGCCTGTAATCCCAGCACTTTGGGAGGCTGAGGTGGATGGATCACAAGGTCAGGAGATTGAGACCATCCTGGCTAACATGGTGAAACCCTATCTTTATTGAAAATACAAAAATTAGCTGGGTGTGGTGGTGCGTGTCTGTAATCCCAGCTACTTGGGAGGCTGAGGCAGGAGAATCGCTTGAACCTGGGAGGTGGAGGTTGCAGTGAGCTGGGATTGCACCACTGCGCTCCAGCCTGGCGACAGAGTGAGACTCCGTCTCAGAAAAAAAAATAGTTTAAGCTCCATAATTTTGTGACCTTGGGCAAATCTTTTTCTATAGATCATGAGAAAATGTTTTGTTTGATTACAACGTTGCCAGGTCATTGAAAAACTATAGATGACAGTTCTATTTTTCTCTACCCCTACCTTATAACTAAGGCTTTGAGAATGTCTCTGTGGATATAAACTGAATAATTATTTTTTAAAAATCTGAGTTTTATAGATATTGCCCCTCATTGAACTGTTGCTAAACTGGAGGCTTGTACAAATTGCTCATGCTCCAGGCACAAAGCCCTGTGATTTGGGGGCCTCCCAACAGCCAAACTAACTACACAGTAGCTACCGCTAAACTCCTTGGATAAATGTCTCTCTTGGCCCCAGTGTGGATGACTCCTACGCTTATCTGCTTTCTGGGGCTGTTATGAGGATTAATTAATGCTTGTGAAGAGCTATAATCACCTTGGATGAAAGGGCAGTAGAAGAATAATGACACTTCAGAGTAACATGGCACCTTTCATCTGAGGATCTCAAAGCACTTCACAAGTTTGAATTAATTAAGCCAAGGTAATTGCAAAGTATAATGACAATAACAGTAATGATCATAATTATCCTCTACCTTATCCTTAAGAACCTGATTTGAAATCAATTCCTGACACTTGCTCTGCCATGGCGCTGGTCAGCTCCTCACCCTCTGTGATTTGTAGCAAGAATGCCAGGGGGTCCATCCTTTTGTGTTCATTTGCCCCCTTTTCACTAGCAGTGTTCGTGGCCTCTGCCATCACCATGGAACGAATGTGGGTTCTTTGGGTTAACATCCTGGCTTAGCACCCATATCAGTGATTTTTGCAAATAGAGGAAATAGGCTGCCATGGTTTAAGTGTCTCTGGTGAAGCTCATCTTAAAAGTTAATTGCCAGGCTGGGTGCGGTGGCTCACGCCTGTGATCCCAGCACTTTGCGAGGCCAAGGCAGGTGGATCATGAGGTCAGGAGTTTGAGACCAGCCTGGCCAATATGGTGAAACCTCGTCTCTATTAAAAACACAAAAATTAGCTGGGTGTCATGGTATGCGCCTGTAGTCCCAGCTGCTCAGGAGGCTGAGGCAGGAGAATTGCTTGAACCTGGGAGGTGGAGGCTGCAGTGAGCCGAGATGGTGCCACTGTACTCCTGACTGGACAGCAGAGTAAGACTCTGTCTCAAAAAAAAAAAAAAGTTAATTAGCCAATGTAATAGTACTGGGAGGTGAGGCCTTTAAGAGGTGATTAGGTCAGGAGGGCCCATTACTATGGGAGTGGCTCATGATAAAAGGATGAGTGTGGTCTGATGTCTTCTCTGTCTTGCTTACTCACTTACCTTTCTGCTTTTCACCATGAGATGACCCTTGTCAGGTACTGACACTATGCTCTTGGACTTCCCAGCCTCCAGAAGTGTGAGCCAAATAAACTTCTATTCTTTATAAATTACGTAGCCTGTGGTATTCTGTTATGGCATCAGGAAACAGACTAAGACAGATATCATTGAAAGGAATGCTTATTATGTATGGAGTAATTATTCTTGAGAGCATTTTGGATGAATACTTTCTTACCTATAATTCGTCCATAAAATAGCTTAGGCTTACATAGTACTTACTGTATCTAAGTGCTTTGCGTATATTAACTTATTTGACCCTCACAATGATGGCCTGTGATTGGTACTATTATCACCATTATCCCTATTTCACAGATGAAGAAACTGAGGCATATAACAATTAGGTAACATACCTAGATCACAGAGTTTATCATGGCCAGGTCATGGAGCTGGTAAGTGGCAGAGCTGGGAATTTATGACATAGGCAGTCTGACACCAGAATTTGCCCACATAAGCACTATACTACTACTATTAAGAGAGACAGAATTATAATTTTCACACAAGAAAAGAAGCCAGTTCCTCAGCGTCTTGTGAGACTATTTCTGTATTTTCAGACCTTTTCCTTGGAGGAGGCAAAATTATGGCTTTGAAATTGGATCATGTAAATTCAAACCCCAGTTTTGCTACTTACTAGCTCTGTAAACATATGCAAATTACTTAGCCTTTTAATGCCTCAGTTACCTCATCTGTAAGAGGGGATAACAGAGTCCTTTTCTCATAAAAGTGTGTGAGGGTTATATGATTTAATACACATAAAGGGCATAGAACCGTGTCTGGCACATAATAAGTGATTGCTGTTTTAATTACCCACCCTTTAATAGATAACAGATAATTTGAATAGTGAATGTCTTAGAGACTCTGTGATATCAGTAATTGCTTTAAGATATAAGTGAGAGTTCTTGCAAGATATTCAGACTGATTTTTGTAGAGTCCTGTTGTGAAGTTAAATAATTCTTCCAAGATAATAAGGGTTAATTTTGTAAAAAGTAATTTAGAGATTTCATTGTTCTTAATAGGTTTAGCTACGATTCTCTAGGACAGAAGCTTCTCTAAGTTTTTTGTCTATTTTACCAGTGGGCCAATATGGATTTGAAAGATGGGCAAAAACTCCCATTCTCCCATTTTTCCATTTTCTGGTCTATTCCTACTCCACAGAAAACATTTGAAGTAATACTAATTAGTCCAATGCTCTTTCTGTGATACTCTCTCTCTCTCTCTCTATATATATATATATATATAATATTTATTTATTTATTTATTTTTGAGACCAGGTCTCACTCTGTTGCCTAGGCTGAAGTTCAGTGGTGCGATCTCAGCTCACTGCAGCCTCGGCATCCCAGCTTCAAGCAATTCTCCCACCTCAGCCTCCCGAGTAGCTAGGATTACAGGCGCACCACCATACCCAGCTAATTTTTGTATTTTTAGTAGAGATGGATTTTCACCATGTTGGCCAGGCTGGTCCCGAACTCCCGATCTCAGGTGATCCACCCTCTTTGGCCTCCAAAAGTGCTGGGATTACAGATGTCAGCCACTGCACCTAGCCAATACCATATTTTTTATTTGTTTGGAAGATGGTGTGAAGACAATGAGCAGATTGTACACAAGTTTTGGGCAGAGTTCAATGACACAACAAAAAAATTTCAGAAGTAATCTTCAGTAGAACATGTGTTTAGATGTTTTATCCTATCTGTCTTCTTAGTTATAGAATCCAGTAGTCTGGGTCATGAAAATGATGACAAATTTGTGCTAAAATTATTTACCCTTTTTCCTTACCTATTTGAGTATCTCGAAGTTAAGGCCACGGTATAGCTTTATGTTCCAAATGTCAGATCCTTGTGGCTGGGACCAGGTCTGGGTGGCTAACAGCTTTCTTTTCAGCTAGGTTTTCTGACCAGCTTACTTTCATCCCAGTTTTGACAGAGGAATGACACTGAGTTCTTGGGCTTTTCGACTTAGCCTGAAGGGCCTCATGCCTGAGAATTTAAATCTCTAGTGAGCGTCTTACTACAGCTCTAATGAGATGATCAAGAACCACCTGAGGCCACATCCTACATGATGGACTGCGGATGCGAAGGGCCCATCAGCTGGCCAGGACAGGGGACGCTGTACCTGGCACTTTCTCATGTTTTACAAAGCTGATCAGTGTGACAAAGTTCTAATTACCTTTTACATGCTTGTAGTTGAACTATCTGGTGAGCTGACAGTATGTAAATAGACACAGGCAGCATTTAGGAAATGATTTAGATTATTTGAAAACTGTTTTAAAAATTCACCTTGTAACTTAGAATGACTTAGAAATTTGAATCCTGTTTTATGTTCCCACGACAGTGGCCTTTTCTCTCACCATAAATCTAACAGTGTAATTTTGTTGGTAAAATAAATGAAGGTGACTCATCATGAGCTTTCCATTCTATTGAGCCTTCTCTCTTTTTTTTTTCCTTTTTTTGAGACAGGATCTCCACTCACTGAGAACTTTTTGAGCCCCATCCAGCTCAAGTGATCCTTCCACCTCAGCCTCCTGAGTATCTAGGACTATAGGCACACACCACCATGCCCAGCAATTTTTTTTTTTTTTTTTGTATTTTAAGTAGGACAGAGTCTCCTCATGTTGCCAGGCTGGTCTTGAACTCCTGAGCTCAAGCCGTCCACCCACCTTGGCTGCCAAGGTGGGATTGCAGGCTTGAGCCACTGCGACCAGCCTACCGAACCTTCTTATGAGAGCCATTTGGGTCCCACATTCGCTGCCTCCAGGACAGGCTGTGTGGACTCAGCCCAGGGAGTGCATATGGCACCTAGACAGTTCCTCTGCTCTCCAGCTGTATCTGCAACCAGCCTTTTGGCCACTTGAGCTGACTAATTACCTTTTCTTTATTTGTTTTCAAATTTAAACTTCTTATCTAATGAAGAATAGTATAACCATTCTCTACTCAATTTTAGCTCCTCTAAGGTAGTTCAAATCTTTAGATATATTTATTCTGCTGTAATTTTTTTTTTTTTTTTTTTTTAGAAAGAAAGAGGAATAGATTTTAGAAAAAGAGAGAAAAGGAGAAAGAAAGAAACTGCAAAAGAAAGAAAAAAATGAAAGAGAAAGAGGAAGAGATTTTAGAAAAAGAGAGAAAAGGAGAAAGAAACTGCAAAAGAAAGAAAAAAAGAATGAAAGATAG
>CAUYQU010085026.1:0-20274 GCA_963574635.1 Cheracebus regulus
CATTGAATTCTAGAGTGGTAAAAAATAGAATTAATCAATATAAAAAAAAAAAAAAAAAAAAAAAAAAAAAAAGCTTTCCAGGTGTTCCTTTGGCCAAATTGTATATATGACTTTTAGTACTGAGAATATAGAGGATGAGAAGAACACTTTATGGCCCAAGGAAAATCTTATTGAACTAGACAAACTAAACTTTAGTGAAAAGGACACATTATGATTTAAAGCGTCTTTTCAAATATCTGGAACTATCAGTAGTTAATTATAAATCACACTGAATTAGGAAATGAGATTTCTTCTTTGGGGTAGAAGAGAAAGGTATACATTTGGGAGGAGGATAGGATCAATTATTTCTCTTATTTTTAATTTTTTTTTGCAGACTGAGTCTCTATCGCCCAGGCTGGAGTGCAATGGTGCGATCTCGGCTCACTACAAACTCCGCCTCCCAGGTTCAAGCAATTCTCCTGTCTCAGCCTCCACAGTAGCTGGAATTACAGGCACATGCCACCACGCCTGGCTAATTTTTGTATTTTTAGTAGAGGTGGGGTTTCACCATGTTGGTGACGCTGGTCTCAAACTCCTGACCTCAGATGTTCTGCCCACCTCGGCCTTCTAAAGTGCTGGGATTACGGGTGTGAGCCACCACGCCTGGCCCTTTCTTGTATGTATTCATCCATTTTTTACTGACTACCTATGCTATACTTGGCAGACTGCTATGTGCTGGGGAGATAGAGAGGAATTAGCTCTTGATGAGTTCCTGCCACAAAGGAATAAGAGATGCACTTATGGAGACTGGAAGAACGAGTGACCAGAGAGTGAGGGAATGCTTCTCACTGAAAATGGGACATTTGAGAAAGCCTGATGGGATGAAGCGAAGATCATGAAACTCGCTGATGTGAGGGGTAGAGGGGATTGTCCAAGGGAAGAGAACAGATCTCATAAAAGGATAGGACTCACTGGAGAACCACCAGTAATCTGAATATCATTGCTCTGGGCACATGGCAGGAGGTAAGGCTGATTAAAGACAATTTGGGCTCTGGCTATAAAGTGCTTTGTATACCATGCTCAGCAGTTTGGATTTTATCTGCTGGCCCTGAGAAGAACTCAAGGTTTTAAATCCAGGGAGTGGTATGATCAGACCTGTCTTTTAATAAGATCTCTGCTGGTAGTTGGAGAATAAATTGTGGGGTGGAGGAGAGGCTGAAGCTTGAGGCAGGGAAACTGGTTTGAAGACTGCTAAAAGAGCTTATGAGAAAAGTGATGAAAGCATGAGTTAGGGCAGTGGGGATGGAGAGGAGGTTGCAGATTAAAGGAGTATTTCAGAGGTAGAGTCCTAAGGATTTAGTAGCTAATTAGAGGGACAGCTAAGATAGAAAGGGACATGCATTATGTTGAAGTTTTTGGCTTTGGCAAACTTGTAAATGGTGGGTGGGGATCCTTTACCCTGAAGCCACTATAAAAATTGATTCTTGTTTTTGGAGTTACTTCATTTAGCAATCTTATTTCCACACTGGAAATGATGGTTATATATTAAATTTGAACTCCTGAAGGGCCATGTGGTAGTTCAAGGTGTAATTAAAGAAAAACTGGTGGACTATTTGATTTGGTAAAGGGCTAGAATAAAATTTGGGTACCACTTTATGATTCATCAGTATTTAAAATAATGTGTCCTGATTGTTAGTTGTGTTATTCATCAATCTGTCAGAATATTACTACTCTTCAAATTTTCCTTTAGAATATGGAATGAAAGCACTTTACAAATATTAATAGTTTACTTCTTTCTTTCTCTCTCTCTTTTTTTTTTTTTTTTATATTGAGTCTCACTCTGTAGTCCAAGTTGGAGTACAGTGGCATGATCTTGGCTCACTGCAACCTCTGCCTCCCAGGCTCAAGTGATTCTTGTGCCTCAGCCTCCCGAGTAGCTGGGACTACAGGAGTGCACCACCACGCCTGGCTAACTTTCTGTATTTTAGTAGATTCAGGTTTTCCCCATGTTGCCCAGGGTGGTCTTGAACTCCTGAGCTCAGATGATCCACTTGCCTTGGCTTCCCAAAGTGCTGTGATTACAGGTGTGAGCCACCACACCCAACCCAAATATTAATAGTTTCTATGTCTAAATCTCTGACATTCTGTTTTTAGGTTAATTCCTATTCTTTGCAATGAATTAGACGATATGGGAATTTTTAATGCCATTCCTACCTAGTACTACAAAGTATGTGGGCTACATTTACTATCAAGAGCAATGAACTCCTTGGTGAGGGTTCAGCTCCCTATATCAAGAGAAGAACCAAATGTCCCTATGTCCATTGCTCAACATGCTGAAGAAAATAAGGCCCACAGATTTATTGAAGTATTTAGAGAATCTTATTAATGTGACAAATTTCTTCCAAAAAGATAATTATAAAGAGATAGTGAGTATACCTTTATGCTCTCCATTCATTGCTTAGAGTTAATTTTTTCACAAATGAATTCAGGACAGCTAATTTGCCTCCTTAATGTGTTTTTTTCTTTCAAATTACTGTACTCCAAAGATATTCTATTCTTATTTTAGTAAAAAACCTTTACTCCTGATAATAACTTCCGTACATTCTTCCAGAACTTTACTGCTTACAAAGCACTTTCACACTTCATATTGGCTTAGGGCAACCCTATAAAATAGGCATGGCATCACCATCCCTATTTTAACAAACAAGGAAGAAGTGACACATAGGTATGTCTTGTTTATGTGATGGAGAGTCACATTCTACAGCTGCACTATCTGATACAGTAGCTTTTAGCTACATGTGGTTATTGAGAACTTGAAATGTGGCTAGTCTGGATGTAGATGTGATGTAAGTATAGAATACATTTGGCATTTCGAGGATGCAGAACAAAAAAATGCCAAAAATCTCATTATTTTTCTATTGATTACATGTTGAAATGATGTCTTGGATATTTTTGGTTAAATAAAATATTTTAGTATAATTAGTTTTACCTGTTTTTCCTTTTTAATGCGGCTACTAGAAAATGTTAAATTATGTGTATGACTGACATTATATTTCTATTGAACACTGATGTTCCTCAGAGACCTGAAGGTCAGGTATGAGAGCTTGGCCTTAAAGCAGCAGACAGTAGACACACTGCAGAATCCAAGGCAGGGGGAAGCAAGAAAATCCGTCTGACAGTGACATACAAGACAGCCTGGAGGAAAGTGAAGCTGTAGTCAGAAGAAGCTAGGAGGCTTGAGGCCAGGTACAATGGCTCATGCCTGTAATCCCAACACTTTGGGAGTCCGAGGCCGGTGGACTGCTTGAGCTCAGGAGTTCGAGATCAGCCTGGGCAACATGGCAAGACCCCATCTCTATCAAAAATGCACACACACAAAAAATTGCTGGGCATGGTGGTGCACACATGTGGTTCCAGCTACTCATAAGGCTGAGGCAGGAGGATCACTTGAGCCCAGGAGGTGGAGGCTACAGTGTGCCATGATCATGTCACTGTACTCCAGCCTGGGTGACAGAGCCAGGTACTGTTTCAAAAAAAAAAAAAAAAAGAGAAGTAGTAGCTAGAAGGCTTGAATAATAAGCCACACCTGGGGAATCAAGACCTGAATTAGGACGGGAATGCAGATGAAAGAGTTAAATGTGAAACAAATAGGACAGGATAAAGCATGGGGCTAAAGGACAGACAGTAAAAGACGATTACAGGAAGCCTAAAGAATGGAGGTTTACGACAAAGGAGTAACTTGGGATGGGTAGAATTCTAAGCTAAGGGTTTATTATCTTCACAGATCAAATTTTAAGTCTCTCCGTGGTAAAATGATCATGATGATCACTAATGATAGCTAATATTTATCAGGGCTTACATGTTAGGAACTCACTTATACTAAACATAGCATATAATATACATCCTTCTTACATGAACCTCATAACCACCCTCTGGGTAGGTGCTGTTATTATCTCCACTTTATACATGAGGATACTGAGGCTTGGGAAGGCGAAGCAACTTGTTCAAGCCAAACAACTAGGAAATGGCACAGCCAAGATTTGAACCCAGGTAGCCTAACTTCAGAGCCCACCAATTTAAACCACTAAACTAGAGACTCTTCCACACATTCTGTATATCAGCATACCTCATTTTATTGTGCTCTGCTTTACTGCACCTCACAGATACTGCATTTCTTTTTTTTTTTTTTTTTTTTTTTTTACAAATTTAAGGTTTGTGGCAGCCCTGTATTATCAGTGCCATTTTTCAAACAACATGTTCTCACTTCGTGTTTCTCTGCAACATTTTGGTAATTTTTGCAATATTTCTAACTTTTTCATTATTATGATCTTTTATGGTCATCTATGATCAGTGAGCTTTGATGTTACTACGGTACTTATTTTGGGGCACCATGAACCATACCCATATACGATGGCAGTGAACTTATCCGATACATATTGTATGTATTCTAACTGCTCCACCGACCAGCTGTTCCCTTTCTCTCCCTCTCCTCAGGCCTCACTATTCCTTGAGACAGAACAATATTGAAATCAGGCCAATTAGTAACCCTTCAATGGCCTCTTAAGTGTTCGAGTGAAAGAACAGTTGCACTTCTCTCACTTTAAATCGAAAGCTAGAAATGATTAAACTTAGTGAGGAAGGCATGCAAAAAGCTGAGATAGGTAAGCTAAAAGGCGTCTTGCACCAAACAGTTAACCACGTTGTAAATACAAAGGAAGCTTTTGAATAAAATTTAAAGTGCTACTTCAGGAAACACAGCAGTAAGAAGAGAAACAGCCACATTACTGATATGGAGAAAGTTTTAGTGATCTGGATAGAAGATCAAACCAGCTACAACATTCCCTTAAACCAAAGCCTAATCCAGAGCAAGGCCCTAACTCTTCCTAGAGTTGATGAAATGAATCTTCAACTCTATGAAGGCTGAGAGAGGTGAAGAAGCTGCAGAAGAAAACTTTGAAGCTAGAAGAAGCAGCCACTTCCATATCATAAAAGTGCAAGGTGAAGCAGCAGGTGCTGATATAGAAGCTATCACAAGTTATCCAGAAGGTCTAGCTAAGATCACTGATGAGGGCAGCTACATTAAACAACAGATTTTCAATGTAGATGAAGCAGACTTCTACAGGAAGAAGATGCCATCTAGGACTTTCATAACTTGAAAGAAGTCAATGCCTGACTTAAAGCCTCAAAGGACAGGCTGACTTTTTGTTAGGGGCTAATGCAGCTGGTGACTTTAAGCTGAAGCCAATGTTCATTTGCCACCCTTAATATCCAAGAGCCCTTAAGGATTATGCTACATTTACTCTGCCTGTGCTTTTGCAATGGAATAACAAAGCCTGGATGACAGCACATCTGTTTACAGCATGGCTTACTGAATATGTTAAGCCCACTCTTGAGACCTAAAGCTCAGAAAAAATATTCCTTTCAAAATACTACTGATCATCAACAATGCACTTGGCCACCCAAGAGCCCTAATGTAGATGTACAAGGAGATCAATGTTGTTGTCATGCCTGCTAACACGACATCCATTCTGTAGATCATGGGTAAAGGAGTCATTTTGACTTTCAAGTCTTATTATTTAAAAAACACATGTTGTATGGCTATTAAGAAGTACATTTTCTAGAGCTATAGCTGCATAGATAGTGATTCCTGTGACAGATCTGGGCAAAGTTGAAACCCTTCTGGGAAGGAGTCAACATTCTAGATGACATTAAGAACATTCGTGATTCATGGGAGGAAGTCGAAATAACATTAGCAGGAGTTTTGAAGAAGGTGATTCCAACTTTCATGGATGACTTTAAGGGGTTCAAAACTCCAGTGCAGGAAGTAACTGCAGAAGTAGTAGAAAGAGCATGAGAACTAGAATTAGAAGTGAAGCCTAAGGATGTGACTGAATTGCTGCAATCTCATGATCAAACTTTAATGACTGAGTTGTTTCTTATGAATAAGCAAAGAAAATGGTTTCCTGTGATGGAACCTACGCATGGTGAAGATGTTGTGAACATTGTTGAAATGACAACAACAAATTTAGAATATTATATAAACTGAGTTTATATATCAGTGGCAGAGTTTGAGAGGATGGACTCCAATTTTGAAAGTTCTGTGGATAAAATTTTATTGAAAAGCACTGCATGCTACAGAGAAAACTTTCATGAAAGGAAGTGTCCACCAATGTGGCAAAGTTCATAGTTGTCTTATTTTAAGAAATTGCCACAACCACCCCATCCTTCAGCAACAACTACCCTGATCACTCAGCAGCCATCAACATTGAAGAAAGACCCTCTACCAGCAAAAAGATTATGACTGGCTGAAGGCTTAGGTGATCATTAACTTTTTTAAAAGCAATAAAGTATTTTATATTAAGGTGTATACATCATTTTTTAGGCATAATGCTATTGCACACTTAATAGGCTACAGTATGGTGTAAACATAATTTCCTATGAACTGAGAAAGCAAATAATTCTTGTGACTCATTTCATTGTGGTGGTCTGGTAATTGAACCCGCACTATCTACATGGTAAGCTTATATTTACTTCACAGATATGTCTTGTTAGAGTAGTTTACAAGTTTAATAAAATTTTCAAATTTCATTTTCATTTAAGCCTACTTTCTCTGACATCTAAGTACAGAACAATTAGGTGTGGGCAACAGTGACTTAGGAGTTAGATGGGCCTGGTCTATTCCTAGCTGTCACTAACTCGCTTGGCAAGTGGTCCAGAGTAAGTCACTTAATCCTACTGGAGCTGTTTCCTCACCCAAGGAATGAAAGCACTAAAAAAACAACTCTAAGGTCCCTTGTAGTTTTTTATATCTTATAATTTTATATGTTCCTTTAATATAAATCGGACTTATGTATCTTATAATTCTATACCCTGTAACAATCCTTTATGTAAATCTGACTTACAGAGAGAGAACACCTCCTGTCTCAGTAAATATGTTAATTCAGGCTGGGTTTAAATTTCCATAGTCAACTAAAAATGTCTTTTCATGCCAACAGAAAAACATGGGCCTTTCTATCTATCAATGTGACCCGGGTTCTTGTCCCAGCTAGATCTGACTAGCCACTAGCTATTTATTCTCCACTTACATCACCACAGGAAGGAGAGAATTTGCACTTTTCTCCTCAGAAGGGCAAAGCATAAAAGCAATATTTTCTATTACCCTCTGCACCCACATTTCCACCTTCTCATCTGACTGGTTGGTTTGCAAACAGGAAACTGGCATGCTCTCTGCAGGCCTGTTGCTGAAGCTCTTTTGAATATTCTGGTATGTTCTCTGACATGTGGTGCTTAAAGGCAGGTTCAGCCCCTACAAAAGACTCATAGGGGAGGTCTGTCAATATGTGAACTACCTGGAAGCCTTTCATGAACACACATCTAGGCTATAGCCTATCGTCTAGTGTTGATCAGGAATAAAACTGTTATTTGGAACTCTGGCTGGCTTCTGTGTCTTATTTCTCAATAGATTTCAAGTGGAGGAGGGAAAGGAAGCGGTGTTATTTAGCGGCTCCCCTAAGCCTCAGTATCCCTCAGTATCCTAGTACTTGTCCTTCCTGAACTTCATCCCATTTTAGCCAGGCCATTTCTCTGATTCATTTATTTTCATTGAGTTTTATTTTTTTTAAAATAGAGAAGGCTTTTCCTCCATTTAAACCTTGCCAGGAAATAAAAACAAGTAAAACAGATAAAAGCAGATCAACTGTCCTCAAAGGTGATGTCGGAGTGGTGTTAGAGGCCTTTCCAAAAACTCCTGCTCTGTCTCTAAAGGTCACTTGCAATCTACTTTTCCAAAATGTTAGCAACCTTGCTAACATTTGGAAAATGTTATAATGTTATAACACAGTATAATGTACAAGTTTAATAAACATGCTGTTAATTTCCCCAGTCAAGGTAACTGATAGAGATATTTAGGGCAGCTGTACCTAACTTACCACAAGAAAAGTAACCCTTACAAACTGTATGTGAATTGACTATTTATAAATAAAAAATAGTTGAATGATTAAGAATCTCTAGAGTGGTAGCTATTTAAAGGGACTGGCAGTGAATTTTTCCAAAGAGCAAAAAGAATCCTTGCACATTATGAATTTTCACAAGCCAGGCTCCTTCACACAGCAGTGACAGAGCTTGCTGCTGAGAGGCTCCATTTGCTGTGTCCCCCTGACTTGGTGCTGAGCCACTACACTGACCAGTTTTAGGCACACACATCCCGCAGCCGATCTGGACATTCCCCTAAGGAGCAGTGCAGTTCCATTCAAATCTTCCTAGCTTGTTAGGAAGTCCTTCACAATGAATGAATGAAAAACCTTGTTGACATCTGGAAAGCCAATGTATGCTGCTTTCCTCTCCTTGACAAAACATTTTATTTTTTATTAAAGGAAATTAAATCAGCCTGGTAATATTCGCCATTCGTAAGCCCATGTTAGAGGTCTATCCTGGACGTTGGGCTCTTCTAGGTAGTTATACAAACTAGATGATTAACAGATTTGAGTATTTTCCCAGATGTCGCAAGTTAAAGCCAAGGAGTCTAAATTTAGCAGGGCCATCATTCCTCTTGTTGAAAGATAAACTATTTTCCTTTTTCCATCTGCTCTCCATAAGTTTGGGGAAAACTTGCTCTATAACAACCCAGAAAATTTGCATAAATCAATTCCCAAAGTATTTTTCAACCAACTAACTTTCTTCTTCAATTTAGCATTCTGTCATCTTTGTCATAACAAACTATTCCCACATTGGTAAACTCACCAGTGAGATGGAATGACATGAAAAATAAGAAGCCCTGCTTTTCCAATCAACTCTGTCTCCTGAGGAGACAAATGACTTTTCTCTTGGTCTTTGACCTGAATATTTGGGCAAGTTAAAACTTCTCAACTTCAAGAATTTTCTCCTCACAATTAAAATGGACTCCAATTCTGATAACAAAGACAAGGTTTACTTGCTCTCTTAGGAAACAGAACACTGTGACAGCTGAATCACCTTAAACTGTAAATATCTTTGTAAAATGATTTTTACAGCTAGTACACTTATAAAGGAGGTTGTTACAATTATGAAGTACACACTAAAAATACATTATATCGTTACAAGAATGAAACTTTGTCTTCTTCTACCTCCTCTGAAAACTTCCTTTTTGCTTATATTTTCTGAACCTGACAACATTTTTTCCCTGATACTCTGATAGCAATTTGGTCTCATGTCACTTTTTTTTGTGCTTTCCTTACTTGACTTAAGGTACTAATATACTTCAACGCTCAAAGGAGGTACTTTACTGTTCTGTGTTTTAAATGTACTAGTGTCGCTTTAAAATAACTTTTTAAAGAATATCCAGGCTGGGTGCAGTGGCTCACACCTGTAATCCCAGCACTTGCGAGGCTGAGGAGTGAAGATCACTTGAGCCCAGGAGTTTAAGATCAGCCTGGGCAACACAGTGAGACCCTTCTGTCTACAAAAAATTAACATACAAATCAGCTAACCTTAGTGGCATGCATGCATTTGTAGTCCCAAGTGGCAATCGCTTGAGCCCAGGAGTTTGAGGCTGCAGTGAATTATGATCACACCACTACACACCAGCCTGGGTGACAGAATAAGACTCTATCTTTAAATAATAATAATAATAATAAAAATAATAATAATAATAATCAGTTCACCTGGATTCTGTTTTGTAAAAGTTGCTTATGCAAGGGCTTTTCTTGGTGTCTTGAACTTGTCAAAATGTGCAAAGTCCATTTTATTTGATTAAATCAGTTCTCTCCCTGAGAACTCTGAATGCCATCATTCTGTGGTTCGATCTACCAATTTTCCTCCATATGCTTCAGGAGAT
This sequence comes from Cheracebus regulus, assembly GCA_963574635.1. Classification (NCBI taxonomy): domain Eukaryota; kingdom Metazoa; phylum Chordata; class Mammalia; order Primates; family Pitheciidae; genus Cheracebus; species Cheracebus regulus. Next base: position 9,791 of record CAUYQU010085026.1, read on the forward strand.
ACTACCAGCCAAGACAACATAAAAGAAATCTATCTTACTTGAGTCTTCTACTTTTTAACAATGTTCTTAAGAAATTGACCTCTCCCAATATATCGCAGAAAGGTATTTAACAGTCTGTGGCCTGCTGCACTGATCTTCAGCAGACAGTTAAAGACTTGCATGATTACACCATTTAACAATATTGGACAAAAAAATGATTCACAGTTTGATTCCACTGACACATAGTTTACCATTTTGTGTTACTGATCTCTTTAAAGTAATACCTAGTATGAGGTTTTCTAAACATAAAAACAATCATAAGGATCTGGAAAATTTGCAAAACACATCTATGTTTTCGATTCTTACCCCAGGGAATTAGGATAAAATCGTGAAGCAGCATACTTCTCAAAGTTTACTGGAAAACATGATAAGATCAAAAGAAATCTGACCTTCACCAGTGGACAGTAACATGTAGAAACCAATAATTTTAGAAGCTTTTCTCCTCCCTCCTAAAGTCAATTGCACTGCTAGTGAAGCAGAAACATTTTAGAACTTACTAAACTTGGTCATACGTAAATGTGAAAAGTTTCCTTTCCCAGTCTCAGACTACTTCAACTGCAGCTATCAACTAATACTTATTATCAGAAAAAAAAAACTGCTATTGTGAAAATCACACATTCAGTTAGTTGCATTTTGGGTCATTTTATGGACAAATATATAAAATAATAAAAAATTTTGGTCTTGGGAAAAACATACATGGACAGGAGTGAGACTAAGCCACCTAAGCATGCAGAAAGTGAGGCACATATGAGATAGCAGAATGGCCATGTATTACTTTCTGAAGATTACACAGCATCTCTTGGCCTACAGTAATTTTTAAGTCACTCTATATTCCAAGCCTCAATTATTCCACTTCCTGCCTTTCAGTTATACAACTCTCTCCTGTACTTTTTCGGAAGGAGCCCTGGAAATAATCTAGTCTAATCCCTTCATTTAACAGATGAGGAAACTGACACCATAAAAGATTAAGTGACTTGCCCGGGGTCATGTGTGTAATTAGTAACAGATTCAGGCTAAGAACATGGATCTCTTGCCTTCCAGTCCAGCACTCTTGACAGAGCTACTGAAGTGACAATGACACAGTTTGCCATATTACATGACAGTGGATGGTATAATCTAGACAGGATGTACTTTGTCTACTTTCAAAAATCTAATTTTATAAAAGTACCTAGCAATAGCCTAAATCTACTTCTAACACACAACTCAAAGGCATCACTATGAAATGGAGTTTACAATGTCTATGTACCTATGTAAGCTATTAAGAAAAGTGGAGAGATTTGCTCTACATGTCATCAAATCCTCCTTCAAGAAATAAAACAGAAGGGGGTCTCCACTTTTCAATGTCATGGCTATATTAAAGGCTAGATATTCTCCCTGTCATCGTATTGTCCACTATCTAGTTATGTGTGCTGTCTTTGGCAGAGACAAAAATTCCAAGAGGGACTGGCCCTTCTGATTAAACCGCAGTGCCTCCAGGCAACTTTAGGCCAATTTAAATCAAACCATCTTGGTCTAGAGTTCAGGGTAATCAAACACTAAAGGTCATACTCCAGCTCCCAGCCCCCCTTCCTTCTGCAACTTCTCATCATTATAATAGCATTTTAAAGCATGTTCTGTCATGTCCTCACCCTCAAGTGACACCCTTAATGGAATGCTTTCAGTTCACTTCCTCTCCTCCCCCAGGCCTTCAGCTCTCCTAGCTCTTCCTTTGATTAACTGATGTTCTAAGGTCTGGCATCAGGAATGCGGAGATACACTCAGAGAGTAGAGGAGATAGTGCAGGACTTTTGTGGGAAATGATGGGAAATAAGTTTATACCGACACGTGGAACAGATCCTACAGATCTCAGAATGGCGGGCGGGGGAATTTAGACTTGACCTCATAGGCATGAGAGACTGAAGGCTCTTGGGGAGGGTGATATGATAAAATCAACTTTTAGAAACTTAGCAGTTGATATGAGTGGAGATGGGAATTTTGGAGGCACCTGGGAGTCCAGTTAGAAGGTTGGTACAGTGGTCAAAGCATAAAAACATGAGACCTAGATTAAAATGATGGCAGCAGAAATTGAGTCGAAGGCACACATGTAAGAGAAATTTCAAAGGGATGGCAGATAGGCCAGAGAAGATGGAATGCAAAACAAACAAACAAAAACAAAGCTGAATAATGACAGAGGAGGTCTGACTGTGTGCTGATACTAGGATAGACAGTGGAGATGTGTGGAGATGTCCTGCAGTCAGTTGAGATGCCTGAGTGAGAAGATGAAGATGGTGAAGCATCAGTGTGCACTGGAATATTTGGAACCAGGAATGAAGCAGGATACACTCACCAAGGGAAAGATTTTGGAAGACAGAGAAAGAATTATCAGAGAAAGGGTGGAGCAACAGAATAAAGGAAGTGATAAGTTTCTGGAAGGGAGAGGTAGTTAGTTTCAAATGTAGTCAAGGACAAACAGGATAAATATTAGTAACTTTGCTTAAGTAGCTCAACAGTAAGTCTTAGGACCTTAATAAATCATATTTATTTTTCTTAATAGTACCATTTTTCAGTTGCACAACAGAAATGTTTCAAGTCTTTTGTTCAATTGCATTCAAATCCTGCGTTTGGCTCCTGGTACTAAGTTCACTGAACTATCTGAGCTACAGGGCAGGATATAGATAATAAAAGAGCAGCTGGCATTAAAGAGGAGTATAACCAGGGGAAAATGGCTTAAGATATAGAACTCTACTTTTTCTATAAACATCTGACACATCACCCAAAAGTCTTCATGCAATGTTTCTCTGGTTAAGACTCCACTGACTGACATCTCTATTTCTTCTCTAAAATCTACTCTTCTACCCCAGGCCATCTTTCCTTCTACCCCAGGAGGAAAAAAAAACAATGATCTGGCTATGACAGGGGTGTGGCTTGAGGAGAATCCGACAAGTGGTTGAAATGAGGACCACACCAGCAGAGAAGCCTCTGGCTGATACACAAAACTCTGCAAAGGCATAATGGTAATCCAGGCCTTTTAAAAAACCATGTCTACCTCCTCCAGAGGCTGTGGATTAGAAAAGACAAATGGCCACTGTGGAGTACACTGAATATCTTTCTTTTCCCCATAAGAAAAGCATTTATCAGGAGACTGGTAAAGTGAAGAAGGCATATCGGTTTCTAGTGGCTATTATTAATAGATAGCCAAGGACTACCCTGCTGCTTTTACAAACCTACCACTATTCCTATGGGGCCTACTCAGCCTAGGCTCCCAGTTCACATCCTCCAGTTCTCAACTATCTCATACTCCATCGACTGAGAGTCTCAACAACTCTACATCTGTCACTAGTAGGGGCATAACCGTGGGACATCAAAGGCCAAAGTGTTATATAAACAAATGCACCACAATACTCACCTAGCAATAATCAGAGAAATATTAAAAATAATAGCACTAGCAGTAATAATTTTCATTCATTGAATGCTTGCTACAATACCAAGCACTATTACATTAAAACCAGCTATAAATAACAGCATGATAATTATGTTTAAAAGCTGATGGCTCTAGGACATGCATCATAATGAGAAAATACCAATTAGAAGTTATCAAAAAGAATTTCTGTCACAGTTGATAGGAACAGTGAAGTGGTTAATCACTGAATAGACTGGAATAGAGACAGACTTGGGTTACTATAGGCTGTGTAATTAACCTCTCTGGGCCCTGGTTCCCTTACCCATAAAATGAGGATAATAATAGTACCTAGTAATATCAGTACACAGGCTGACTAGGAAGAGAAACTAAATAAACATTTTACATACATTCATTGGCACATTGCCATGTACATAAGCATTACTCAATAAATGTCAGCTGCTATTATTTGAAAGCCATTTTGAGATTGTTCATTATTACAAAGAAGCAGATATAAGTCAAATCATATCTGAAATACAGGGATATGCTATATAAGCTAGATAACACCTTTGACTATAACATGGGATTTAGGAGGATCCAAAACTAGGGCTATAAAATGGTCCTATCTCTTCCAGATGCTATTCATCAGCATATCTATAAATCCACCCAGCCTCAGAATTAGACATTGGTGCTTATTCCTTAAATGGGAGCCACTATAGTTACCAAAAAGTAACAATCAATCACTCCTGTAACCTCCACGAGGAGGATTAAGTTTTGAGAAAGTTAACGACTGTCAGAAGTAAGAATCCTAGGAACCCTCCAGTCCTTTCCTTCCTTTTAACGCTACTGATGACTTGCCATGATATAAGACAAGGGCTCTGCTGGGCAACATCAAGAAAGCCTTCAAAAATAGCAGTGATACAAATTCCCCTTTGTTAAGTTTTACACTATGCCAAACTAGAGAATTTATTCTTTATCCTACACTTTCTAAAGAATACTGTTCCTGAGAATTCTTGGGCAAAGTAGCTATGTAAATCTAACAAGGGACATGTTACATACTTCTAATAACACTGAAAGCACAAAACATTTAGCGCCACTGGTGAGCATATATTATAAACGGAATTCTGAATTACCGCAGTTACATTCATTCACATACATATTCCACTATACTTAGCCCAGGAAAAGACTTCTAACCCAACCAGTTGGATCACCAACTACATCCAAAAGACTAAGCAACCAAACTGGCTTTCAATACAAACAAGAATGGGATGCTTTCATATTTTGCCCCACGGGCAAGGGTTATCAAGCCATCAACTCTAAACTGTATGATAACCTTTTATGCATAAATGAGTCCTTTATGGGAGGGATGTTCATTTTAAACAGAACTTCTAGAGAAAGAATCGTCTTCAGAAACAATTCCTAGGATATGAACATCAAAATATCTTAAGAAGAAATATAGATGAACACTGCTGTCTAATAGAAATAGAGTGCAAGTCACATATGGGATTTAAAATTTTCAAGTCACCACATTAAAAAATAAAAAGAAACAAGTTAGATTAATAATTTACTTAACTCAATATATCCAAAATATTATATTTTACACTGTCTGTTGCAGCACCCACTGACAGACTAAATACCTTTCAAATGCTCAATAACCATACGTGGCTAAGTGGATGCTGCACTGAACCGTGTAAATGTTGCCAATCTATGAACAGGAATAACTGACATATGTGAAGAGCCACAACTACCTCCACCATCACCTCAGCCCCTCACCCTCTCTGCTGGAGCCCTTACTGTGTCCCCACCCCTCATGGAACCGCAGTCCACACCAAGTTGTGAGGAAGAAGGAGGAAGGAGTATGTTTTCAACAAATCAAGTTGGAAACTCAAACCCATTTCCCATTAGAAACAATGATAAAAACAATAGGTCTATGGCTAAGTGACATTAAGGATTAAAAAGGCTTTCCTGGGGAGGAAGGTCTGGGAACCTAATCACCACTTCCAACACTGTATCCAGGAGATACTGTGTTCCAAGCTCCCAATACACAGTTACAAAGGGACTGCCTGGGTCTCTCATTTGCACTCTTTTGGTAAAAGGGAACCAGGAGGAGGCCATGTTTACAAAGAGTTTTTCATTTAAGGACTTAAAATGAAACGTGTAGTTTCCTTTCTTTACTGCCCTTCTCACTCCCACAAGGATTGTCCTTCAATCCTGCCCTACCCTAGAAAACACATTTCTTCCTGAGATGTGGAGCCGCTGCCATAGTTTTTCACTCTGTGAAACTGAGAACCCTGTGGTCTAAATCATTATTATCTTCCCAAAGCAACGGCAAACTGCAAAGGAAAATATCTGCCCTTTCCTTACCTGTGCCCACCCCCACCCCAATCCCAACTATAAGGCCAAAAGCTCTCCAGTAGCAAGCACTATTACAAAACGAGGCAATTTCAACTACAACCTCTCGGTTTCCCTAGCCTTTTATTCTCCTATCCCTTTAGCTCACTTAAAAGGTAATTATAACCAAACAAGCATATAGACAGGCTTTGTCCTATTTCTCTTCAATTCCACCTAAGAGCTCTGCATCCCAGAAGAAATGTACAAACTCTAGATTGTACGTTTCAAAGGCTTTCTGTGGTCCAGTCTTAACTAGTTATAGTCTTGAGACACATCAGATTCTCAGAGTCCTGTGCATCCTCCTCCCTCACCTCCAGTTCTTTGGTTAAGAGTCCACTGCTCCTGACATTTCCCATATCCTAAGCCACCTTCTCTAGTCAGCTTTTTCCAGTGACTATCCTCAAGACCTTCAATGATGAGGACCATGTCTTTTATTATTCTGGTCCCCCCTTAGGCCAGGCCTTTCTGGTTTCACCTTAGGCCCCTACAGCAGAGGAGATGCTCAAGAAGTATATGGTAAATGAATGCCTAGACTGCTGTAATGTCGATCCACTGTTAAACTTGTCTTTTGATAATACCATATTGATCATATCACTACAACGGTAATAAAAGTCAGATCAGTAATTACATGCCAGGGAGAGATGGATTGCAAAAAGATGCAAGAGGCATTTTCCTGGTTGATGGAAACATTATATATCTTGGCCTGGAATGGTGGTTACAATGAATGTATAAATATAAAAATGCATCATGTCATTAGGATTCATGTATTTTACTGTATATAAATTATAATTTGATAAAAAAGGAAAAAAGGGAAATATATACACTTATCTTGTAAAAAATATATTAAGATCCTACCATATTATAAACTTGAACCTATATGAAAATGCTAGGGGCAATAAACATTAAATACATCAAATTGTTAATAGTGATTACCCTCTGGGGAAGAGTTCTGGGAATGAGGTAAGCTTAGACATGAGGGGAATAAGTTGCTTTGACACTTAAATATTGCTTGAAATCTTTTTTCCATTTGTTGAGTATCTATTAAAATCTAAACACTCCCTTAGGCACTAGGGATACAAATACCTAGAAGTTCAAATATTTGCCCTTAAAGAGCTCACATTAGGGAAGTCAACATAAACACTAACAGTTACCATATAACATGCTAAATGCTATATAGTTAAGGTGTGGACAACATGTTAAAGGATCGCAGAGGGAGTTGTTATACTGCTTGGAGTAGGGAAAAGGCAGAGGGACAAGGTGACTTTTGAGAACATAGAATAAAGACCTGAGGTATGTCAGGCCAACCAATATGTCCCAGGCAGAGGGAACAACATTTACAAATGGCACAGAAGAAAGTGGCATAGTATGTTGGAGAGGAGGACCTATTTTCTCATTGTGGCTGAAGCCTCAGGTCCGTGAGAAGAGAAGAGAGGGCAGAGACATGATAAGATAGGGCCAGATCATGAAGGGCCTTGGAGGCCAGGCCAAGAAATTTACTTTTATTGGGAAATGTAATGGAGTGCCACTGAAGGATTTTTTCATAGGGGAATGGCTTTATTTTACTTAAAGAATGATCAATCTGAGGGCAATGAGTGGAAGGAATCAGTGGAGAGCAGGACTGGAAGTGGAGAGAACAATTGAGTGGCTGCTTGCAAGTGAGAAATGATGAAGGTTGAAACGTGGAGCAAGTAAGAATGAATGGATATAAGAGAGGTTGAGGATACAGAACACACAGGCCTCCACAATTTTGTCAGTCATCTTCCCTAGTCATCTTCCACCTGATCCCTGGTCTGAAGATTGTATTGCCAAAAGATCTAGTCTTCTACCATTAACTCTCCCCTTTTCTTATTTCAAAATAATTATTGCTGCATGCCTCAAATGGCCAGTAAAGGAAGGTGGATAAGAAAACAAGATCATGGGAGAAGCAATCCATCGTAAAAGTCAATGCACTGCCTGCATGGCATTTTGAATTTTAAAAGCATCTTTCATTGTCTAAGATTGCTCTCACAGGCCATGTTGCTACCATTTCACTGTTAAGCTTTTCCATAGCTTCTTAACCACAATGAAAGGCTCCCCTAAAAGTCACTCTTTTGGCAAATAAGGCCTATAAAATATGTTCATGAGTATATGAAAAAGTTACGTCTTAGTTAAAATTCCAAAAAATGCCTCTAACACATATCATTTTAAAAGCTTAAATTTACTTCCTAAATCTGTAAGCTAAAATGTTGCTATTTTCTGGTACATGTTGTTAAAGGTATGCAAATACCAGTAAGTAGAGCTAGCTACAGGATGTGAAAAGGCAACACTCAAGGGAAAATTTTACTTTTTCAAATGTATGTTTTCAAATTACAGATTTAGAATATTTCTTTGAAACATTATCTTTTCCTATTTATAAAAAACTTCTGGCCAGTATTTTATACATGTGTTTCAACTATTTTTAGAAAAGTGACTCCATTTTATGTTTAGAAAAATAATTTCCTTCAACAAAAAATAAATAATTTTAACAAAGTAGCTTCCAACATAAAACTATTTTGAATACTTTTGTTAGTATATACCCTACTCTAATGGCTTACTTTCTTCCAAAGTGATAGTAGTAACAAGCCTACGTCTTCTATGCACTGAATAAAAGGAAATAATGATTCATAGCAAAACAAAACATACACGACAGCAGAACCGCAGCCAAGACTAATAAGAACTATTATACCAAAAAAAAAAAAATCCCAAAACATAACACTTTAAAAAACCACATGTTAGTTTTATACGGATACATCAGACATTTTAAAATGTAACAGGATTTCATGCTAGCTGTGTACACCGAAGATACCACAGCATAAAGGTAGGGTGAACACTTGTAACACTGTGCATAAAACTTGTCTAGAAAGCAACATAACAGATGTAGCACACGATGCTTGCATTTCATATACTTTTTATATGGTACTCAAGTCAAACTTAATTACATCCATGCAAACCTGGACTGCAAGTAACAGATATGGCTAATTTTAAAAGAACACACAGCTATATAGTAAGGGATATGCGGTAAAAAGTTCCAAAGTCTTTGGTGAAATACTATATTCACATATTCAACAGTATACATTAGTGAAAAATTCCAGTCACAGTAACTTTTCACAAGATTTATAGTCAGAGCTTGTAAGTGGATATACTGGGAAGAGTTACATGCCTATTAAGAAAAAATCTTCCAACCAAATGCACCACGCATGCCTGTTATAACACCAATAGGAACAACACCAATAGGAACAAATCTTCCAGCAGAAAACAAAGTTCATTTCACAGTGTTTAGACTTGGAGACCAAGACCCAGAAATAAGCAGTTATTGTGAGAAAAGAGAAACAACGGCCTTTAACCTTAGAGAAATAAAAAAATATATATACTCACATTCTGCAAAAGAATAAGCTACCAATAAAATCCTAGCCAACATTACTTTGCCGAAAAGACCTCGGGCTCCTAATGAGAGTGAAGTTTTTAAGTAGGAACTAAGATGCCTGCTGACAATCAAAGAAAGACCTATTTGATAATCAGTGTGACAGAAAACAGACATTTATGGCTCCCAGCTATTAGCAAGTGAAAGACTAGACTAAATTTTAAGAAAAAAAAAATCACCAGATGTTCTAAAATTTCAGACCTTCCAAGCTGGTTAGATACTAAAAGCAAAAGAACAAATAGTTACCACATGCTGAGAGGGTTGGAGGCAGGCTGGCAGGAGAGTGATTGAAAAGAGACTCAGAAAAAGAAAATGCTACCAAAATACAGCATATTATTAATAATTCAAGTATAGACAACAAAATGACAAGAACATCACTAAGACCATTAACCTTTTCCTAGAACATGTAGTTATCATCTAAGAGTATAATGAAAAACTTTGGAAGATAGACTAAGAAGATAACCAACGATTAATAATTAAACATATTACAAAACATATCTTCCCATATATCTGACCTACATAATGAAAAAAAAAAATCGAACTCAACTTGGAAACGTGGTTTTTGCTCTAGGAAAAAAATGTAGTATATAAAATGGCAGGATAAAAAGAGCTATCTGATGAAATTTCCACTAAAAACAAAATCCAACTTTTCCCATCTGTTCTATAGAACTATCTGGAGCCTTTAAAATAGCATGGATGAATTACACAGCCATTAAAATTTTTAAGTATGAAGGCTATGTGGCGACCTGGAATAATTCATGGGACAAAAATAGGTGGAAAAAGCAGAATACAAAGTAATATGTGCACTGTAATTACAATGCTAGGCTAAAAGATGTAATGATGGTTGTTAAGAATGAGGTTTATTTCCTTTCCCAAGTTTCTGCAAATACTGTTTTGTTAAGTTTTATAGATGGAAAACTATCTTTAAACGATCCCTCTTGGCATATGGAAAAATGATAAATAAGTTGTTCCTTTTTTTTTTTTTTTTTCCTGAGACAGTTTCAGTTTGTTGCCCAGGCTGGAGTGCAGCATGGTCTCAGCTCACTGCAACCTCTGCCTCCCAGGTTCAAGCAATTCTAGTGCCTCAGCCTCCCGTGTAGCTGAGATTACAGGCGCCAGCCACCACGCCTGGCTGATTTTTTTTTTTTTTTTTTTTTTTTTTTTTTTTTTTTTTTTTAACAACCGGGTTTAACCATTGTTGAATGGGGGGGGGGGGAAAGGTTGACAGCAGAAAAACCC
>CAUYQU010085027.1:0-47066 GCA_963574635.1 Cheracebus regulus
CTAATTTTGTATTTTTAGTAGAGACAGGGTTTCATCATGTTGGCCAGGCTGGTTTCGAACTCCTGACCTCAGGTGAGCCAAGATTGTGCCACTGCACTCCAGCATGGGTGACAAAGTGAGACTCTCTCTCTAAAAAAAAAAGATGGAAATAGGTGGAGCATGGTGTAGTAGTATATGGATCTTGCAAACATCCACACTTAGAAGTTATAACATGCCAGCTGGGCTTGGTGGCTCACCCTGTAATCTCAGCACTGTGGGAGGCTGAGGCGGGTGGATTATCTGAGGTCAGGAGTTTGAGATCAGCCTAGCCAACATGGTGAAACCCTGTCTCTACTAAAAATACAACAATTAGTTGAGTGTGGTGGTGAGCACCTGTAAGTAATCCCAGCTACTCAGGAGACTGAGGCAGGAGAATCGCTTGAACCTGGGAGGTGGAGGTTGCAGCGAGCCAAGATCACACCATTGCACTCCAGCCTGGGCTACAGAGCAAGACTCTGTCTCCAAAAAAAAAAAAAAAAAAAAACCTTATACCAACTTACTTTCCCAAAAACAGTATGAGATTACAATTTCCCCACCCTGTCAATATGTGTTATCAAAAAGTGTTTTATAATTTTTGCTAATCTAATAGGTAAAAAATTATGCCCTCAGTATAATTGTTTTTGTTTTTTTCTCAGCATAGTTTTAATTTACATTTTAAAATTATGATAAAAGAGCACTTTTCATATATGTAAGAACCTTTTAGACTGGCGTGGTGGTTCACATCTGTAATCCCAGAACTTTGAGAGGTCAAGGCAGGAGGATCACTTGAGCCCAGGAGTTCAAAATCAGCCTGGACAACACAGTGAGATCCTGTCTCCACAAAAGTAAAAAAGAAAAAATTAGCCAGGTGTGGTGGCATGTATCGATAGTCCCAGCTACTCAGGAGGCTGAGGCAGGAAGATCCCTTGAGCCCAGGAGTTCAAGGTTGTAGTGAGCTGTGATCATACTACCAGTCCAGCCTGGGTGAAAGTGAGACCCTGTCTCAAGGAAAGAAAAAAAAGAGCCATTTGTGTTTTTTTCCTCTGAATATACTTTGCCCATTTTGATATTGGATTATAGCCCTTTCTCTTTTTTTTTTTTGAGACAGAGTCTCACTCTGTCACCTAGGCTGGAGTGCAGTGGTGTGATCTCAGCTCACTGCAACCTCCATCTTCCAGGTTCAAGGGATTCTCCTACCTCAGCTTCCAAGTAGCTGGGATTACAGGCACATGCCACCACACCCAGCTAATTTTTTCTTTGTATTTTTATTAGAGATGGGGTTTCACCATGTTGGCCAGGCTGGCCTCGAACTCCTGACCTCAAGTGATCCACCCACCTTGGCCTCCCAAAGTTCTGGAATTACAGGCGTGAGACACTGAACCCAGCCATGTAGCCCTTTTTCTTATTGATTTGTCAGAGTATGTGTGTATGTATACATATATGCACACACATATACATATATACATTCATATATGTGTATATACACATATGTGTGCATATATACATATACACATGTATACATATATGCATATGTGTATATACACATGTGTGCATACATATATATATGGTTTTATTTTGCACAAGCCCTCAGAAATAAATGTAAGATATATTAACACAGCCCTTGGTCTATGACAGGCATTAGAAAAATTTTTTCTGAATTTATGGTCCATAGTTGGACTTTGAACCACAGCCCAGCCAGAGGTGGTACAAATCTGTCTTGTCTTTTTTTTTAATTGGGGTCTTGCTCTGTCACCCAGACAGGAGTGTAGTAGTGTAATCACAGCTCACTGCAGCCTTGAACTCCTGAGCTCAAAGGATTCTTCTGCCTCTGCCTCCTGAGGAGCAGGAGCATTACCACACCCAGGCTGATCTCAAACTCCTGGACTGACATATCTGTCTTTTCTTTAATGGATTTTGGATTTGGTGAATTTTAATTTACTTTTATTTCATCTGTCAAGATGAGATGTCACAAAATCAAGAGCTTGGTTATTAAGGTTCAAATACCAAAATCCCAGATTCCCAGCAATAACTAAACCAGCTTCCACAAGTACACATCTTTAGTTAATATTCACCTTGCTTTGAACAAAATTCAGATTTCAGAAGCAGAGGAGTTGAGGCTAATCCTTCACTTATAAAGTCATGCGGCCAGGTGCAGTGGCTCATACCTGTAATTCCAGCACTTTGGGAGGCTGAGGCAGGTGGATCACCTGAGGTCAGGAGTTCGAGACCAGCCTGGCCAACATGGTGAAAGCCCATCTCTACTAAAAATATAAAAATTATCTGGGCGTGGTGCTGGGTGCCTGTAATCCCTGCTACTTGGGAGGCTGACGCAGGAGAATCACTTGAACCCGGAGGGGAGATTGCAGTGAGCAGAGAAGGCGCCATTGCACTCGAGCCTGAGCAATGAGAGCAAAGCTCCATCTCAAAAAAATAGTAATAATAAATAAGAGACATGCATTAGAAAAGTGTCCTTTAAATAATGAAAGAAGTAATTAACCATGTTTATTTTTAAATGTACAGCTTTCCAGGGGCTGTGTAAGTGGTGGTTTACCTGAACTTTATCAGCTACCAAAAGCAAGTCCTATGTTGAGTAGGGCATTGATTAGGTGATGAAGAGTCTAAACTTTGGAGTATGATAGAGTCAGTATTCCAGCTCTGCCTTGTGGGACATGGAGCAAATTACCTGGCCTCCCAAGACCTAATTTCTCACTTAGAAAATGATGGTGCCGGGCGTGGTGGCTCACACCTGTAATCCAAGCACTTTGGAGGCCAAGGCGGGCGGATCACCTGAGGTCAGGAGTTCAAGACCAGCCTGACCAACATGGTGAAACCCCATCTTTAAAAATAAATAAATAAATAAATAAATAGAAAATAGAAAATGACGGTAACAACCCCAGAGAGGTTGCTGTGAGGATTAAATGGAAAAACTGCTTGTTAAATTCTTAGCACAGGTCTAATAATAAAATGTTCAGTAAACAGTGCTGCTATTCAGTTATTCTCTTCCCTGCTCTCCTTCTTTCTACAGAGATTTAAAGAATTCATCCATCTGCCCCATCAACTAATTCATTCACTCAATGACTTGTTAAATAATTTGTTGTTTTGGCCAGGCTCAGTGGCTTACGCCTGTAATCCTCCCAGCACTTTGGGAGGCAAGACAGGCGGATCATGAGGTCAGGAGATCAAGATCATCCTGGCTAACATGGTGAAACCCTGTGTCTATTAAAAATATAAAAAGTAGCCTGGTGTGGAGACGTGCACCTATAGTCCCAGCTATGTGGGAGGCTGAGGCAGGAGAACTGCTTGAACCCGGGAGACAGAGGCTGCAGTGAGCTGAGATCACACCACTGCACTCCATCCTGGGTGACAGAATGAGACCCTATCTCAAAAAAAAAATTGTTATTTCATATAACCTATCATTCATTCAATCATTTAGTTATTCACTTGTGCATTTATTCATTCATTCATTCAACAGATATTTGAGCTCTTACTATGTGCCGGGTTCCAGGCTAGTACCTGGAATATAATGATGTCTACAGACTGAACTCTGGACTTTAGAGTGTGAGGGCTGAAGCTCAAAAGGCTTCTCATTGGCCGGGTGTGGTGACTCATGCCTGTAATCCCAGCACTTTGGGAGACCAAGGTGGGCAGATCACCTGCGGTCAGGAGTTCAAGACCAGCCTGATCAATATGGTGAAACCTCATGTCTATTAAAAATACAAAAGTTAGCCAGATGTGGTAGCGCACACCTGTATTCCCAGCTATTCAGAAGGCTGAGGAGGAGAATTGCTTGAACCCGAAAGGCAGAGGTTGCAGTGAGCCGAGATGGCACCACTGCACTCCAGCCTGGGCAACAGAGTGAGACTCCATCTCAAAAAAAAAAAGTCTTCTTATTCAGTCTACAGCACAACAAACACCTATTGTATTCACTATACACAAAGGCCTTAAATCCAATTGCTACTAGTCTTACTTTCATGATATTATATTCTCCTAGCTTCTTTTATTTTCTCTTTTTGAGATGGACTTTGCTCTATCACCCAGGCTGGAATGCAGTGGTGCAGTCTTAGCTCACTGCAGCCTCAAAATCCTGGGCTCAAGTGATCCTCCCACCTCAGCCTCCCAAGTAGCTGGGACTACAGGCACATACCACTATACCCAGTGAATCTTTTTTCTTATGTTTTGTAAATATGGTATCTCACTATTTTTCCCAGGCTGGTCTAGAACTATGTTCAAGCCATCCTCCCACTGCCTTGGCCCACTAAGTGTTGGGATTACATACAAGAGCCACCGTGCCCACCCTGATTTCTTTTTCTTTGTTCTTTCTTTCTCCTTCCTTTGTCTATCCCCCTCCTCCACCTTTCTCCTCTAGCCTCTCTTTGCCTCTAGCCAGGACTGAGATCTTTACTCCCCCACCAGAGGCCCTTAGTGATTACCAAGAGATGGATGACCACTCAGATTCTGGAGTCAGAGCAACCAGAATTGAGTCTCAGCTCCCCTACTTCCTAGTTTTGGAACTTTAAACAAGCTTGACTTTCAGTTTCCTCATCTGTGAAATGGGGAAAGTGATATCTACTTTCCAAGGCCAATGAAATTATCTGATAAAACAGCCATATCACTCCTTGGCCCTGAGGAAATAATACCAAGGAAATATGATTATCAATACAAATTACAATTAATTGCTCAGACCAGTAATCCTAGCTACTTGGGAGACTGAGGCAGGTGGATCACTTGAGGCCAGAGGTTCAAAGTCAACCTGGGTACTGTAGTAAGACCCTGTCTCAAAAAAAAGAGAAGAAAAACAATGGCCGGGCATGGTGGCTTACTCCTGTAATCTCAGCACTTTGGGAGGCTAAGTCAGGCAGATCACCTGAGGTCAGGAGTTCAAGACCAGCCTGGCCAACATGGTGAAACCTCATCTCTACTAAAAATCCAAAAATTAGCTGGATGTGGTGACTCACGCCTATAGTCCCAGCTACTCAGAAGGCTGAGACATGAAAATTGCTTGCACCTAGGAAGCAGAGGTTGCAGTGAGCTGACATCATGCCACTGCACTCCAGCCTGAGCAACAGAGTGAGACTTGGTCTCAAAAATAAAAAATAGAAGAAAAAAATAAAAGAAAAATAAATAGCTGAATGTGGTGCTGTACAGCTATGGTCCCAGCTACTCAGGAGGCTGAAGCGGGAGGATGGCTAGAGCCCAAGATTTTGAGGCTTCAGTGAGCTGTGACTATGCCACTCCACTCCAGTCTGGGCAACAGAGCAAGATTCTGTTTCTAAAACAAAAACAAATGACAATTTGTTAAACAGCTGCTCTGTGTAGGCATTATACTCAGCTCTGTGGAAGACACACAAAGAGTGAATGCAGTGTTCCACTCGGCACTGCAGGGTGCATAGCAAGTTCTCAGTGGTAAGAGCTCATAGTGAGAGCTGCGATGACTTGCTATTACTGCAAAAAGGAACAAGTATTTCACATTTCTTGGGTACCGGCGTTTCTCAGAGATCTGTGCTAAGGGGGCTGTCAGGCTGATGCTGGCTTCTCTGGTTTCATTTGCAACTCCAATCTAACATTATTCATGAATTTAAAGGCATTTCACCTAGTGGTTAAGTGTGAATATAGAATGGATATTAGAGTATAAGAAGCAATTAATGTTAAATTTGTTAGGAGTGAGAACAGTGTGATGGTTGCATATGAAAATGTTCTAAACTTTTAGATATACACTTGAGAATTTAGGAATAAAATGATATCAGGGATTTGATTTTTTTAATCAGAAAAAAAAGAAAGAATATATATGGTACAATGTGATCATTTTTGGATCAGGATTTCATGATGCTGTTCATTCTGAGTGGTTCATTATACCATTTTTCATTTTGGGTGTGTTTAATGACTTTTTCAATAAAAAGGATTAAATATTTTCTTTTGAGGAGTGAAGTATCACTTTAGAGGAGCAAGGGGGAAGAACACTTACCTGCAAGCCAGGCTCCCCCTTCCGGGAAAAGCAGGCAGCCCCCCGTACCTGGAGTGGGCAGTGTCATTGGCCATGTGGATTGCCAACTGCTTGTTTGCAGGGTCTTTGATAGGTGCCCTTGGAGCGATGGGCTTCACAGAGCAGCTGTCCTCAAGAAACTTACCTGGTGAGGGAAGAAGGCCTGTCAATAACTCAGCCCTTCTCCCACCCCGAGGAAACAGGCACAAGTACCCACGAGGGGAAGAGCTGGCCCTGAAACAGTTTCAAGGGCTTGTGGTCCTCTCCTTCCAAGTTTGTTGCCTTTCCTTGGTCCTCTCTATATCATCCATGAAGAGGAAACAAGACCACGAGGTCAAATTCAAGGTCTCCCAATCACCCTGTTCTTCCTCTCAGGCCTAGAATCTTTGGTCTTGGTTAGTTTATTCCCAGTTCCTTTCATCCTCCATTACTACACACAGGCAACCACCCTTACTACTTTCCTTCCAGTTTCTTTTTTGTTGTTGTTACCCTTTTTTTTGAGACAGGGTCTCACTCTGTCACCCAGGCTGGAGTAAAGTGGCATGATCTCACCTCACTACAACCTTCACCTCCCTCAAGCAATTCTCTTGCCTCAGTCTCCCAAGTAGCTGGGACTACAGGCATATGCCGCCATGCCCAGCTAATTTTTTAATTTTTAGTAGAGATGGGTTTTCATAGTGTTGGCCAGGCTGGTCTCAAACTCCTGACCTGAGGTGATCCACCCACCTCAGTCTCTTAAAGTGCTGGGTTTACAAGCGTGGGCCACCGCACCTGACCCAGAGTTTCTTTTCATTAGTACAAGCAAATACATACAATTCAAGATGAAATTAAGAAAAAAAATAAATAATAATAATAAAAGGCAAATACAAAAATACATTCTTCAAGGACAGTATGTTCTAAATAGGCATAAACTCAATTCAAAGTAAATTCAAAATACAGAAAATTACAAAATGTTCCAGGTAAGAGTGAAGTAAGTGTGGGAGTTGTTAGCATCTAGATAAGATCTAAAGCCAAAGGGGTAAGAAGAGAGGAGAGAAAGAAAAGGGTCCATCTTCTAGAGTCACCTAGGGGAAAATAAATTAGCGGAAAGAATTACCAAGAGGGGCCGGGCTAGATGTAATCGCAGCACTTCGGGAAGCCAAAGAGGGCAAATCACAAATTCAGGAGTTTGAGACCAACCCTTCTAGATTTCTTTGAAGGCAGAAATCATATTCTTTGATTTCAAGTTATTCAATGGTGATGTAAAGACTGCTACTGTCATCTACTGCCAGAATCCAATCCATAAACCCACCCTCTGTACCAAGGAGCTCAGGGGTAGGCTGCATGTACCTGGGAGTATACAGGACGATTCTCAGAAGAATTTCCTTGTAGATTTATATTTTCTTTCATTCTTTTCAATTTCTACATTTATGTTTTACAAGACACATAATAGTGTATACCTATCATTTATAAAGAAATACACCTATATTGGGAAGTTTAACCATTTTGCTCATGGAATGTTAACCTATAAAGTTTGGAAAACAGTATCTTCTTTATGAGTTCTCTCAGACTCAAGGTCACAAAAAGTGGTGTTTCTCCCCAGCAACTGGTTTATTGTTTGTCTAAGATGGATTCTTGCTCTGTCACTCAGGCTGGAGTGCTCTGGTACTATCTCGGCTCACTGCAACTTCCGCCTCCTGGGCTCAATTGATTCTCCCACCTCAGCCTCCCTAGCAGCTGGGACTACAGGCATGCATCCCCATGCCTGGCTAATTTTTTGTATTTTTGTTAGAGATGGATTTTTATCATGTTGTCCAGGCTGGTCTCAAGCTCCTGAGCTCAAGCAATCCGCCTGCCTCAGCCTCCCAAAGCTCTAGTACTACAGGCGTGAGCCACTGCGCCCAGCAGTTTATTGTTTTTAATGAACTTCTATCGTTAATACCTTTCCTTCTTGCCTTTGGCTTCTAGGAACCTCAGAGCCAAACCACAAACTAGATGTATGCATAGAACACCTAAGCATCCACATTCTGAGGACTGTGGTAAAGAGCATAGCTTCTGGAACCACATTGCCTGGCTGAGCCACTTACTACTTGTGTGAATTTTGGCAAGTTGCTTAACCACTCTGTGCCTCAGTTTCCTCATCTGTGAAATGGTGATTGTAACTGTTGTAACCTCCTAGCATCATTATGAAGATTAAATAAGGTGATGCATGTAAAGCAACTAGAACAATGCAGTGAACATAGAGTGAACACGCAAATGTTATTTCTGTTGTTTTATTGTTATTAGTCACTCTTATTCAATGATTTCCTTACCCTTGCTTTTCTTTTTTCCTTTTTTGAGAGAGGGTCTCACTCTGTTGCAGGCTGGAGTACAGTGGCATGATCTTGGCTCACTGCAGCCTTGATCTCCTGGGTTCAGGTGATCCTCCCACCTCAGCCTCCTGAATAGCTGAGATTACAGGCATGTGCCACCACACTCAACTAGTATCTTTTTTTTTTTTTTTTTGAGATGAAGTCTCGCTCTGTCACCAGGCTAGAGTGCAATGGCACCAACTCAGCTCACTGTAACCTCCACCTCCCAGGTTCAAGCAATTCCGCCTCAACAGCTTGAGTAGCTGGGACTACAGGTACCCGCTATCACGCCTGGCTAATTTTTTGTGTTTTTAATAGAGACGGGGTTTCACCATGTTGGCTGGGCTGGTCTCGAACTGCTGATCTCAGGTGATCTGCCCATCTCGGCCTCCCAAAGTACTGAGATTACAGGCTTGAGCTACGGTGCCCGGCCCAGATTTGTGTCTTATTCATGCTCCTGTATTACCAATGAGGAGATGGTTCTTGTCCTGCAGGATGAGGCAACAACATGGGCTCTTTCCCTTCTTTCTGCTCTTGCAGACTTGATCTGCTAAAGTCAAGTGATCAACTTCTAGAATGCCTCAGGTATAGTCAGAAAGCTTGATATGGCTAAGAGCTATACTTCAGCTAACTCAATGCTTACATAAGTCTAGTAGTAATTCAAGTCCATCCTGGGCCTTTTATTTTTTTTTTCCCAGAAAGAGCAGGGCAAGTAGTATCTGTTTAGTTTTCATGTAGAACAAACAGAATATCACCTCACTTTCCTTTCCGAATCAACCTTTCCTTCCTTCTGTTTCTTTAGAAAAGTGTTTGTGAATGTGGCTGCCCAAGGGAAACACCGGGGGAGATTTCAAAAATGCCTTCCAGGCTGGGCACAGTGACTCACACCTGGAATCCCACACTCTGGGAGGCTGAGGCAGGTGGATCACCTGAGATCAGGAGTTCAAAACCAGCCTGGCCAACATAGTGCAACCCCATCTCTACTGAAAATACAAAACAATTAGCCGGGCATGGTGACAAGCACTTGTAATCTCAGCTACTCGGGAGGCTGAGGCAGGAAAATCGCTTGAACCCGGGAGGCGGAGGTTGCAGTGAGCTGAGATCGCGCCACTCACTGCACTCCAGCCTGGGCACGTAGGTAACAGAGATTCCAACTCAAAAAAAATTTTTTTTAAATCAACCAGTGTTCATGTTGTCTGAAACTAGGCCCAGTCCACAAGGGCAAGGCTTGCAAGAGAGGAAGAAGGAATCGCAGAACAGCAAGCCAAAGCCAGGCCTGTGTCTTGAGAGGGCTTCTCACCAAACGAGGGCATAACTGCCCCTTTTCCTGGCCTGCCCTGCTCGACAGGCATTTGAAACAAAATGTGCACTTCTCTAGGAGGCTGCCTGGGAGGAAGGGGAGCCTGGGTGGGGTCATCCCTGTGGATCAGGAAAGGGCAGGACTCTTTGATGGCTCCTGTGATTTGGGAGACAGTCGGTAAACAGTGCAAACTGCGGAATTGTGCAAGAGAGTTTGAGGGAAGAAGCTGGGCGCAGTGGCGCGTGCCTATAGTCCCAGGCAGGAGGATGGCTTGAGTCCAGGAGTCCTGGGCTGTAGTGTGCTATGCTGATCAGGTGTCCGCACTAAGTTCGGCATCAATATGGCGACCTCCCAGGAGCGGGGGACCACCAGGTCACCTAAGGAGGGATGAACCTGCCCAGGTTGGAAACGGAGCAGGTCAAAACTCCTGTGCTGATCAGTAGTGGGATTGTACCTGTGAATAGCCACCGCACTCCAGCCTGGGCAACATAATAAGATCGAAAGAAAGAAAGAAAGAGAGAAAGAGAAAGAGAGAGAGGGGAGAGGGGAGAGAGAAAGAATTACCCAGTTGGTCCTCAGATTTCTACTCAAGGTGGCAGGTGGGGAAGACCCAGATTCACTTCCTGTCACTGCTGTGGACCAGCTGACCCGAGGACCCCTGGGGTGAGTCTCTGAATCTATATATATTTCACCTTGGGCTGTTGTGAGGATTAAATGAGGGAACAGATGCAAAGCACCTAGCATTGTCCCGAGCACACAATAGGTGCTCAATAAATACTATATTTATCAGTGGATAAAACCACCAGGATGGCTAATCCAAGGTGATAGGGAACCACCTAGGAAAGAGGATCCCAAATCCTACAGGACAGCCACCTGTGGAGCCTGGAATCAGGAAAACAAAGTAACAGGCAAGGAGCTTCCCATTGCTGCTGCTTGGTGGGTGGGCTGTATTGTCCTAGTCAAAGGATCCACACCTTCAGCCCTGGATTCTAGGATGTGGACCGTACACCCATATCCCACGGCCCTGCCTATCTGTGTCACAGCAACTCCCCTGAACCTCCAGGGAACCGGGAGGAGCATCCTGGGGTCCGGTCCTGTGGGCCTGTGGCCGTGGCCATGAGTGAGGAGAGAGGAGCATGGGGTGAGAGGCTGTAAAAGATGTAAATGGTGTGGTGTGGAGCAAGGCTCCAGCTGTCTAGCACTCCCTGGAGCTGGCAGGAGTCCAGAGAAGGGGCCCCAGACTCAGGACGCCTTTTGTCCCAGGGCTTGCCTATGTAAAAGGTGGGGGAAGGGGCAAGAATTCATGGAACTTGTCCATTCATTGGAGCCCCCGCTGCCAGCAGGTGCGAGAAGGAGGGAGGGAATGAGGGACCCGGGCTGAAGGGTTTAGATATGAGAATGGCAGCTCAGCATGCAGTGGATGACAAACAGATTCCTCAGCTTCCATCCTCCAGGGCTGTGAACATTCAGGCTAGCCGGACCCCATCCTGCTTAGAATGCGCCACAAACTATTTCCTCTAGCCCTCAATTGGTGTTCCAAACCCCCATCTCTCCCATTTTCTATGCTCTGCCAAAACACCCTGCTTCCCCAGTGGCACTTCCAATGCTGTCTGATTTTCTGAGGTTCTGTGTGTTTCTTTCTTTCTTTTCTGTTCCTCTTTGGCAGCTTCCAGGACCTTCTCCAAGGCCCTATATTCAAGCACTAGATGCAGCTTCGACATGTCAATTGAGATCCCAGAGAAATCAGTGTGGGGAGAAGGACTTGGAATCACACAAACGTGGGCCTGAAACTTGCTTGCCCTTCCCAGATGGGTAAACTCCAGGCAAGTTACGAACCTTTCAGAGCTGCATTCTTTAGGTAAAATGAAGATAATATTTGTTTCTATTTCTCAGAGTTTTTGTACACATTAAATGCTGAGATGATGTCTAAAAAGCTCTTTGCACAATGCGTGGCACAGAACAGGTGGGTGATCAGCTCAGTGGATGATCAGCATAGGAAAATAAGGCAGACAGCCCTGCAATGCTTTCATTTGTATTTCCTTGTTGCTAAAGAGATTAATCTTTTAATATATGTTTATTAGCTATTTATATTTATTTCCTCTTTTTTTCTTTTTTTTTTTTTGAAACAGGGTCTCACTCTGTTGCCCAGGCTGGAGTACAGTGGTGCAATCATGGGTCACTGCAGCTTCCAACTCCTGAATCAAGCAATCCTCCTGCCTCGGCCTCCCAAATAGCTGGGACTCCTGAGTAGACAAGGGTCCCACTATGTTGCCCAGGCTGTTCTCAAATTTTTGGGCTCAAGAGATCCTCCTGCCTTGGCCTCCCAAAGTGCTGGGTTAACAGGCGTGAGCCACCATGCCCAGCCCATTTATAGTTCTTATTCCTTACATAAATTACCTATGTTCATCTCTCATCCATTTTACTTCTAGTTTTTTGTTTTTTGTTTTTTGACCTTTGGTTTGATCATTGGTGGGACATCTTTACACATTTTATAGTTCTTTGTAATACAACTAGCAATTTTTTTCTCTTGGTCTGTCACTTGCTTTTGACTTTTTGGGGTCTTTCAACATACAAAGTCTCTTTTTTCCTTCTATATATCATATTCCCAAATCTGCATTAGTTTCTCATTTTCCACAGCAGCCTCCGACAGATGGCCCACAGGAGCTGTTCCTGTCTAAGCTGATTTTCTCAGCATTTTGGGATCCACGCTGACCCTCCCCTAGATAAGTGCACTCCCCAGGACTTTCTTAGGCCCTCCACTGTTACCCAGATGTGGAAAACCCGCAGCCAGGGCTGTTTGACTGAATCTTGTAGTGTCTTAGTTTTATACCAAAATGCATACACTCCCCCCTACTGGTTTCTGGAAAGATCACACACTTTTTTTATTTTTTCAAGTAGTTTACTAATTTAGGGAACCTCTAAGATCTGATTGAGAAATTAGTGTCTGAATGAGAATTAATTTATTCATTTATTTATTTGTGTATTGTTTTTATTATTAGTTTTTTGAGATAGAGTCTCACTCTGTCTCCCAGGCTGGAGTGAAGTGGCGAGATATCAGCTCACTGCAACCTCCGCCTCCCGGGCCCAAGTCATCCTCTTGCCTCAGACTCCTGAGTAGCTGGGACCACAGGTATGTGCCATCATGCCCAGCTAATTTTTGTATTTTTGATAGAGACAAGGTCTCGCCATGTTACGTAGGCTGGCCTCAAACTACAGGGCTCAAGTGAGCATCCTGCCTTGGCCTCCCAAAGTGCTGGGATTACAGGCATGAGCCACTGCACCTGGCCTGAATGAGAATTTAGAATCCCGCTGTTAACTCTCTCTTTAGGGCCCAAAACTGCCTCAGGCTTTCCATATCTCACCATCTCAGCCAGCTGCCAGACGGACTGGCCATAAGATGTATTTCTGAGAAGTATGTGTACATCTTACTTGATGAATTCCATTTTAATGCTGTAAGAGAGATTAAAATTAAATGTCTTTAATTCATATAGCTCATTTACTGGGCACTTACCATGTGCCATTCGCTGCAGTTAAGCACTTTACATGAAGCTCTCAACCCTCAGGACCATGAGGAAAGATCAAGTTTCTCCATTTTATAGATAAGTAGACTAAAGCTCTAGGAAGTTATGCAGCTTGGCTGAGGTCACCCAGCTGGAAGGTTGCCAGATTCAGCAAACAGACATATAGGGCGCCCAGTTAAATTTGCATTTCATATAAGTAATGAAAATTTTTTTAGTATTGCGTCTCCCAAATATTGCACGCCATATTTTGTCTGGCAATCTTTCCCAGATGATAAGTAGTAGAATGTGGCCTAGAATCTAACTCTCCTGATTCTCTGACCTTCCAGTCGGGGGAACTATGGAATATTGCATGAAATTCTTTGGAAAGGAAAGAAACTCCTTATATTAACTCTTGGACTCCACCTCAGACATACTGAATAGAATTTCTGGGGGCCAAGCCCAGGCATCTGCACTTTTTTTTGGAACCTGCACTTTTTAACAAGTATCCTCGCCTACAAACCCCGGGGATTTTGCACTTTGAATTTTGAGAGCACTTTTGTCTCTGTGCAGCTTGCAGGTGGAGATGCCCATCTTGTGGCTTCCAACATTCCTAGTATGCTTTTATTTTTCTTGAGACAGAGTCTCACCCTGTCGCCCAGGCCGGAGTGCAGTGGCACAATCTTGGCTCATTGCAACCTCTGCCTAAGCAATGTTCCTGCATCAGTCTCCCAAGTAGCTGGGATTACAAGTGCATGCCACCATGCCTGGCTAATTTTTGTATTTTTGTAGGAACGGTGTTTCACCATGTTGGCTAGGCTGATCTCGAGCTCCTGACCTAGTAATCCACCCCCCTCAGCCTCCCAAAATGCTGAGATTACAGGCGCGAGCCACTGTGCCCAGCCCCTAGTATGCTTTATACGTTCATTCAGTCATCCATCCATAAAACTCCTTGATAGATATTTATTGTCTGAAGACTTGTCCTGCCAGCCAGGGATAGAAAGGAGAATTAGAGACAGCCCAAACCCTTGAGGAGCTTCTGTTCCACTGCAGGACACTTACAAGAAAACAGACACATAGGAATACCAGGAATGTTGGGTTGGACAGCCCCATAGGGGCTATAAGAGGATTTGCTCCAGTACCAGGGGCCGGGGAGGCAGGGGGAGGGGGCACGGGGCTGGGTGGGAGCAGTCAGTTGCAAATTTCAGATTTGCTTCAGTGGAGTCTCGAAAGGCCAATAATTGTGTTTTCCTACCAAGGGGAGAACAAATGATAATAGATATAAATTTTAGATAGTGGTTACAATTTGCAATAAGAAATGAATTTAGTCTGGGCACAGTGGCTCACGCCTATAATCCTAGCACTTTGGGAGGCCAAGGCGGGTGGATCACAAGGTCAGGAGTTTAAGACCAGCCTGGCCAACATGGCGAACCCCATCTCTATTTTAAAATAAAAGAATTTAAATAGGCCAGGTACAATGGCTCATGCCTGTAATCCCAACACTTTGGGAGGCTGAAGAAAGAAGATCATTTGAGCCCAGGAATTCAAGACCTGTCTGGGTAATACAGTGAGATCCCATCTCTACAAAAAATACAAAAATTAGCTGGGTGTGATGGTGCACTCGTGGTCCCAGCTACTTGAGAGGCTGAAGTGGGAGGATTACTTGAGCTCCTGGAGGCAAGAGGTTACAGGGGGCCGTGATTGTGCCACTATACTCCAGCCTGGGCAACAAAATGAGACCCTGTCTCAAAAAAATAATAATAATAAGTTTTAAAAATGCAAATGAAAAGCTGGGCACCATGGCTTATACCTGTAATCCCAGCACTTTGGGAGTCTGAGGTGGGTGGATCATCTGAGGTCTGGAGTTTGAGGCTAGCCTGGCCAACATGATGAAACCCTGTCTCTACTAAAAATACAAAAATTAGCCAGGCATGGTGGCGCACGCCTGTAATCTCAGCTACTTGGGAGGCTGAGGCAGGAGAAGCACTTGACCCTGGGAGGTGGAGGTTGCAATGAGCTGAGATCACGCCACTACACTCCAGCCTGGGTGACAGAGTGAGACTCCATCTCAAAAATAATTTTAAAAATGCAAACGAAAGAGAGTGAGAATGTGGGCCCTGGAGACAGACATCCTGGTTACATCCAAGTTCCCTGACTAACTACCTCTATGACAACATCCATGTACCCCATCCTTTCCATGCCTCAGTTTTGTCTTCTGTGAAATAGGGATGATCACATTCTCTACCTCATTGGTTGAGTGTGCAGGTTAAAGGAAATAATCTATATTAAATGCCTCATGCAGCTCCTATTTAGTAAGTATTCAATAAAGGTTCACATCAACAATTCTCTCTTTACTACACCTTCCCTGCAGCCTACAGATGTGTTGTAACAGCTTTCCATCCTTGAGCCTGGATCCTCCTCTTATTACTGACACATGACCTGTCCTCATTTATGGCACAACTCTTTGAAAGAATCGTGTGTACTTCCCATTACTATTTTCTCACCTCTCTGTTTCTCCTGAACCCACTCTGTGGAACCTGCTCTTGTCAAGGCCACTGATAAACTTCATATGCATTTCCAGTGGGCATTTCTCAATCCTTATCCACAGCCTTTTAGGAGCATTTGACACAGTTGATCCACTCTTGCTGCTTCCTTTTTTTTTTTTCCTTCTTATTTAAGAGATGGGATCTGGCTGGGGCAAGGAGGCTCACACCTGTAATCCCAGCACTTTGGGAGGGTGAAGTGGGTGGATCATAAGGTCAGGAGTTTGAGACCAGCCTGGCCAAGATGGTGAAACCCTGTCTCTACTAAAAATACAAAAATTATCTGGGCGCGGTGGCGGGC
This sequence comes from Cheracebus regulus, assembly GCA_963574635.1. NCBI lineage: Eukaryota > Metazoa > Chordata > Mammalia > Primates > Pitheciidae > Cheracebus > Cheracebus regulus. Next base: position 15,970 of record CAUYQU010085027.1, read on the forward strand.
TCCTGTAATCCCAGCTACTCAGGAGGCTGAGGCAGGAGAATCGCTTGAACCCAGGAGGCAGAGGTTGCAGTGAGCCGAGATTGCACCACTGCACTCTAGCCTGTGCGACAGACCAAGACTCTGTCTCAAAAAAAAAAAAGACAGGATCTTGCTCTGTCACCCAGGCTGGAGTACAATGGCATAATCATAGCTCACTGCAGCCTTGAAGATGGGGGCTCAAGCAGTCCCCAACTTCAGCTTCCTCTAGTGGGAGCTAGGAGTAAAGGAGCATACCACTATGCCCAGCTAATTTTTTTATTTTAATTTTTTTGTAAAGAGGGAGGTCTCAGTATGTTGCCTGAGCTGGTCTCAAACTCCTGGGCTCAAGCAATCCTCCCGCCTCCACCTCCCAAAGTGCTGGGATAACAGGCATGAGCCACCATGCCCAGCCAGGGCTGGCTTCTTGAAGCACTTGTTTTCTTTGGCTTTCAGTCCGCTTCTCCTACCTCCCTGGCTGCTCCTTTTCCATCTCCGTTGCTGGCTTTTTCTCTTACTCTTCCTACTACTAGGTGTTGGACTCCCGAAAGTCTCAATGCTCTGACCTTTTTTCTTCTCAATCTACAGTCACTTTTTAGGTGATCTCTTGCAATCTACTCATTTAAAACCCCACCTTCTTTCTGATGATTTCCACATTTATGGCTCCAGCTCAGACATCGTCCCTAACTTCCAGACTCAAACAGCCAGTTGCTTATGTAACATCACCACTGGGTGTCCAACAGGCATCTCAAATTTAACCTGTCCATAAACAAACTCTTGGCTGGGCGTGGTGGCTCACGCCTGTAATCCAAGCACTTTGGAGGCCAAGGCGGGCCGATCACCTGAGGTCGGGAGTTCGAGACCAGCCCGACCAACATGGTGAAACCCTGTCTATAAAAAAAAGAAAAAGAAAAAAACAAACTCTTATTGACCACCTGTTCCTTACACATAATCTGTTCTTCCCCCAGAACTCCCAACCTCAGTAAATGGTACCACCATTCACTCAGTTGCTCAGTCCAAAAGCCTTAAAATAGGACTTGAAGTGAGTCTTTGATAGCTCAGTTGGTAGGGCAGAGGGCTGTTTGGATAAGCTGCAGAACCACACTTGATTCCTTCTTCTCTCATTTACCACATCCAAACCCAAACTAGGTTGTCTCTATTGTCAAAATACTATAAAAATACATCCCAAGGGGGCCAGGCCTGGTGGCTCACGCCTGTAATCCTAGCACTTTGGGAGGTCCAAGGTAGGTGGATCATTTGAGGTTAGGTGTTCAAGCCCAGCCTGGCCAACACAGTGAAACCCTGTCTCTACTAAAAACTACAAAAATTAGCCAGGCAGTAATGGCCAGTGCCTGTAATCCTAGCTACTCAGGAGGCCAAAGCAGGAGAATTGTTTGAGCCTGGGAGGCGGAGGTTGCAGTGCATTGAGGCAAGATTGAGCCACTGCACTCCAGTCTGGGTGATGGCAGAGTGAGATCCCATCTCAAAAAAAATAAATACATACATACATCTGGAGGCCAGGCACAGTAGCTCATGCCTGTAACCCCAGCACTTTGAGAAGCCAAGGCAGGTGGATCACTTGAAGTCAGGAGTTTAAGACCAGCCTGACCAACATGGTGAAACCGGGTCTCTACTAAAAATATAAAAATTAACTGGGCATGGTGGTACATGCCTGTAATCCCAGCTACTTGGGAGGCTGAGGCACAAGAATAGCTTGAACCCAGGAGGCAGAAATTGCAATGAGCTGATATTGGGCCACTGAACTCCAGCCTGAGTGACAGAGCAAGACTTCATTTCAAAAAAAAAGAAAAGAAAAAGGCCATTTGGGAGGCCGAGGCAGGTGGATCACCAGATCACCTGAGGTCAGGATTTCAAGACCAGCCTGTCCACATGGTGAAACCCCGTCTCTGCTAAAAATACAAAAATTAGCCAGGCGTGGTAGTGCACACCTGTAATTCCAACTATTCAGGAGGCTGAGGCAGGAGAATTGCTTGAACCCGGGAGGCAGAGGTTGCAGTGAGCCAGATCATGCCACTACACTCTAGCGTGAGCGACAAGAATGAAACTCTTGTCTCAAAAAAAAAAATCTTGAATCCAATACTTTTCACTTCCTCTGTGTCAAGGTTTCTCAACTTTAGTACTATTGACTTTGTTTAAATGTTATTTTTGAGACAGGTTCTTACCCCATTGCCAGGCTGGAGAACAGTGGCACAATCATAGCTCACTACAGCCTTGAACTCCTGGGCTCAAGCGCTCGTCTTGCCCCAGCCTCCCTAGTAGCTGGGACCACATTTGCATGCTACTACACTAAACTAATTAAAAATTTCTTTTTTTCAGAGATGAGGTCTTGCTTTGTAGCCTAGGCTGATATAAAATTCCTGGTTTCAAGCAATCCTCCCACTTTGGCCTCTGAAAGTGCTGGGATTACAGGTATGAGTCACTGTGCCCAGCCACCACTGACATTTTGTTTTTGTCTGTTTTTTGTTTGTTTGTCTGTCTGTTTTTTTCAAGACAGAATCACCCACCCTCTATCCCCCAGGCTGGAGTGTAGTGGCACGATCTCTGCTCACTGCAATCTCCTCCTCTCAGTTTCAAGCAATTCTCATGCCTCAGGCTCCCGAGTAGCTGGAATTACAGGCACATGCCACCACAGCTGGCTAATTTTTGTATTTTTAGTAGGGACAGGGTTTCATCATGTTGGCCAGGCTGGTCTTGAACTCTTGAGCTCAAGTGCTGATATTACAGGCGTGAGCCACAGTGCCCAGCCCACTATTGACATTTTGGACTAAGTAATTCTTTGTCATGGGGAGTTGTCCTGTGCATTATTGTAGGATACTTTGCAGCACCCATTAGAAGTCAATAGCATCCCCAAGTTATGAAAACCAAAAATGTTCAGCTATTGGACAAATGTCCTTGGCTGGGAGGGAGAGTGGGGGAGAGGTGTGTGGAGAAGGTGGAGCAAAGTCACCCTCGTTGAGAGCCACTTCTCGACAGCTCTGCACCATTCTGTAGTCCCCACCAACCTGTCCCTTTCTATAGTCTCAACCATGACTCTCTCTTACCTGAAATACCTGAATAGCCTCCTACCTGTTTCCCTACCTCCATTCTAACTCTCCATACGGCAGCATCCAGTGTGATCCTTTTAAATCATCGACCAAATTCTGTCACTCTGCTGGGTGTTTGTTTGTTTGTTTGTTGAGATGGAGTCTCACTCTGTCCCCCAGGCTGGAGTGCAATTGCATGGTCTTGGCTCACTGCAACCTCCACTTCCTGGGTTCAAACGATTCTCCTGCCTCAGCTTCCCAAGTAGCTGGGATCACAGGTGCCCACCACCACACCCGACTAAATTTTGTATTTTTAGTAGAGACAAGGTTTCACCATGTTGGTCAGGCTGGTCTCAAACTCCTGACCTCAAGTGATCCGCCTGCCTTAGCCTTCTAATGTGCTGGGATGACAGGCTTGAGCCACTGCACCCAGCCACTTTTCTCTTGTTAACCTGTCTTTTGTTATAGGAGTGTTGGCTCTGACCCTTATGATAAGGAGGAAAGTTATTACACCTTTCCTCCCCTTCAATATTCTAAGATTACTCTATGGTTGGGGAGTCATTGTGTGATATCTAATATAAAGTCTCCAACTGTTTTTTGTTTTGAGATAGGGTCTCACTCTGTTACCCAGGTTGGAGTGCAGTGGCACGATCTCAGCTCACTGCAACCTTGACCTCCTGGGATCAAGTGAGCCTTCCACGTCAGCCTCCCAAGTAGCTGAGACTACAGGTTTGCACCACCATACCCAGCTATTTTTGTTTTTGTTTTTGTTTTGTAGAAATGGGATCTTGATATGTTGCCTAGGCTGGTCTCCAACTTCTGAGCTCAAGCAATCCTCCCATCTTAGCCTCCCAAAGTGCTGGGAATACAGGCATGAGTCACCATGCCCAGCCAAGGCTCCAACTTTTTAATAGACTTGCAGCTCAGGGGACACAATCTTTCCAAAATGATTTATTTCCGGGGTGGAACAGGCCAAGATGGTTTCAGATCTAGAGGACTCAACACCAGAGCTCTGCTCAGCTGACAACTCTGTCCCTCCTGCTCACAAATTTAATAGGCTATTCTCACATAGGGAAATGCCACCGTCCTTTGAACCAGCTATACTACAGGCATTTGAACTGGTTAGCCCATGGGATAAATTTTAGATTAAGCAGCTATTCTTGAGTATTTTTACACAGTTTCATGTTTTTTAAGAACATTCACATTGCTCAGGAATTGCTTTTTTTTTTTTTTTTTTTTTTGCTCAGGAATTTCTTAGGATGGCCGTGCAATGTGGATCACTTTATCATTCTGATTTTATATACAGCAAAACCTAGGTCAGAGGAGTATCTTCATTTATCCCAGAAGTGTTTAGTGAACACCTTCTATGTGCCAGGCACTGGACTGGGTATTGGAGGTTGACTAGGCAAGCTCCTTGGCTAGCAAGGGAAATAGGCAGGTCCAACGCTGTCTATAACTGAGGTATGAACCAAGAGCTTGGAGGACCAGAAGATAAAATGATTGCTTCTGTTTTAGGGTATAACATCTGAAAAGATTTTATTGTATAGGTAACATTTTAAAAAACAAAACACAGGCCAGGCAGGGTGGTGCATGCCTGTAATCCCAGAACTTAGGGAGGGTAAAGAAGGCAGATCACTTCAGCCCAGCAGTTTGAGACCTGCCCGGGCAACATGATAAACCCTGTCTCTACAAAAAATACAAAACTTAGCTGGGTGTGGTGTCATGCATCTGTAGTCCCAGCTACTTGGAAGGTTGAGGTGGAAGGATCACTTGAGCCTGGAGTTCGAGGCTGCAGTAAACCAAAACTGCATCACTGCATTCCAGCCTGGACTAGAGTGAGACATGTCTAAAAAAAAAAAAAGAGAAAGAGAGATTTAAAAACAAAACACTTAAATATATAGGCTCTATGTTCAAACTGTCTTTTGTTCTCTCCATTCCTCGAATTCTAAATTCCTACAGATCGTAATCATTTTCAGTGGGTGCACATTCGTGCACACACAAACATGCTTTAAAAAAAATATGGAGCCTATCTTCTTTTAAACTTAGCCATATTTGGGATATATCCAAAGATGTTAATTGCAGCATTATATGTAATAGCAAGAGACTATAACCCACTAAAATATCTGTCAATAGGAAACTAGATATAGAGGTCTTCTGTAGGGTCAGTTCCTGACTTAGGATGGTTCAACTTGACAATGGGTTTGTCATGAACGTAACAGTGGGAAAAAATAATTACTTAAATCTGTGCATGCTGGCCAGCCGTGGTGGCTCACACCTTTAATCCCAGCACTTTGGGAGGTTGAGGCGAGTGGATCACATAAGGTCAGGAGTTCGAGACCAGCCTGGCCAACATGGTGAAACCCTGTCTCTACTAAAAATACAAAATATTAGCCAGACATGATGGCGGGTACCTATAATCCCAGCTACTTGGGAAGCTGAGGCAGGAGAATTGGTTGAACCAGGAAGGCAGAGGTTACAGTGAGCCAAGATCGCTCCACTGCACTCCAGCCTGGGGGACAAGAAGGAAACTCCATCTCAAAAAAAAAAGAAGTCTATATATGCTTATACAGAACAACTTCCAAGATACACTATAAAGTGCAAAAAGTAAGCCATGGCCAGGCACGGTGGCTCACGCCTGTAATCCCAGCACTTTGGGAGGCTGAGGTGGGCAGATCATTTCATGTCAGGAGTTCGAGACAAGCCTGGCCAACATGGTGAAACCCCATCTCTACTAAAAATACAAAAATTAGCCAGGTGTGGTGGTGCGCATCTGTAATCCCAGCTACTCAGGAGGGAGTAGCTAGAGCCCAGGAGGCAGAAGTGCAGTGAGCCAAGATCATGCCACTGCACTCCAGCCTGGACAACAGAGTGGGATTCCATCAGAAAAAAAAAAAAAATCAAAAAACAAAAATGTAAGCTGCAAGACAGAGTGTTTAAAAGGAAAAGGAGTATTTGTGTTTGAATGTGGGTATGTGTGAAATATATTAACACATATAAGTTTGCATATATATGAAACATTTCTGGAAAGATTCCTATGAAGCTGTGAACAGCTTGCCTCTGACATGGAAGACAAACTTATTTTTCATTATATACCCTATCATCTTTTGTGAAATTTTTTTACCACGTGCTTTTCAATTTTTCAATTAAAATACTAGTTAATTAAATGAAACAATAGGGCGTGGACATTTTCCAATATTTAATATTAATGTCACCTTTAGCTCTAATTATTGCCAGGTAATGTTTAAGTACTTAATATCTATTAACTTGTTTATTCCCCACAACAATCCTCTGATGTGCAAACAATTATTGCCCTCATTTACAGATTTTTTTAAAATGTTGCTGGGTGCGGTGATTCATGCCTGTAATCCCAGCACTTTTGGAGGCCAAGGCAGGAGGAACGCTTGAGGCCAGGAGTTCAAGACCAGCCTGAAAACAAAGTGATGCCCTGTCTCTACCCCCACCCAAAAAAACTTTAGGACAATTTTTAAAAACTCACCAGGTGCAGTGGCTTATGCCTGTAATCTCGGCACTTTGGGAGGCCAAGGTGGGTGGATCACTTGAGGTTAGGAGTTCAAGATCAGCCTGGCCAGCATGGTGAAACCCTATCTCTGCTAAAAATAGAAAATTTAGCTGGGGGTGGTGACACATACCTGTGGTCCTAGCTACTCAGGAGGCTGAGGCAGGAGAATCACTTGAACCCAGAAGGCGGAGGCTGCAGTGAGCCAAGATTGTGCCACTGCATTCCAGCCTGAGCAACAGAGTGAGACTCCATCTCAGAAAAAAAAAAATAACAGAGCCAGAGTACCCCCAAGGTCACACAGGTATCAAGTGACAGAAAAGAATGGGGATTCAAACCCATGCAATCTGGCTCTGAAGTCCATGTTCTGAATCACTATAGTGATGCTACTTTTTTTTTTTTTTTTTTGACACAGAGTTTTCGCTCTTGTTGCCCAGGCAACAATGGCGCAATCTCAGCTCACCAAAACTTCTGCCTCCCGGGTTCAAGTGATTTTCCTGCCTCAGCCTCCTGAGTAGCTGGAGTTACAAGCATGCACCACCATGCCCAGTTTATTTTGTATTTTTAGTAGAGATGGGGTTTCTCCATGTTGCTCAGGCTGGTCTTGAACTCCCAACCTCAGGTGATCCTCCTGCCTCAGCCTCCCAAAGTGCTGGGATTACAGGCATGAGCCACCGTGCCCAGCCAGCTCCTCCTTATTAATAGCTGCAAAATATTCTACAAAGTGAGGGTGTCAGATTTTGTTTTACTGCTCATTTTTTTTTTTCTGATACAGAGTTTTGCTCTCATTGTCCAGGCTGGAGTGCAATGGCATGATCTCAGCTCACCACAACCTCCACCTCCTGGGTTCAAGTGTTTCTCTTGTCTCAGCCTTCTGAGTAGCTGGGATTACAGACACCTGCCACTACATCTGGCTAATTTTTAGTATTTTTAGTAGAGACAGGGTTTCACCATGTTGGCCAGGCTGGTCTCGAACTCCTTTCAGGTGATCCACCTGCCTCCATCTCCCAAAGTACTGGGATTACAGGTGTGAGCCACCGAATCCAGCACACTGCCCCTCCTTTGATAAGCATTCTGGTTGCTTCTAGGATTTTGCTATTATCTTCTATGCTGTAGAAACATCCTCGTGATTAACCCTTTGTGCTTTTGAGTAAATATATTTATAAGACAATTCCTGGAAGTGAAACTACTGCATCATCTAAAATTTGATAGTTATTACCAAATTATTTTCCTTTTTTAAAAAACATCAATTTGTCTTCCCTTTATGTATAAGAGTGAGGAAGTAGCACAGGTCTTTAGTAGCTGAAATAAGGGGAAGTTCAGTCCTTTTAGAAACTGTATAAGCAGAGACAAGTGACCTGTGGTTTTTAATTTTTCTTTTCATTTATTTATGTATTTATTTATTTTTGGAAACAAAGTCTCACTGTGTTGCCAGGCTGGAGTGCAGTATGATCATAGCTCAATGCAGCCTCGAACTCCTGGGCTCAAGCAATCCTCCTGCCTTAGCCTCCATTGTTGAAGCTGCAGTGAGCCTTAGCCTCACTGTGTGTTTTTTGAGGTTAGGGATTGTCTTGTTCATCTTTGTTTAGCAAACAGCTATTGTGCTGTTATAAGTGCTTCTGGAAAACGAGGACACAGTAATGTGAACACAACAGACACATTTTTAAAACAGACACAACATTATTTTAAAACCTATAAAACAAAAACAGAAAACATCTATCAGTTATGAGCTAATTAGAAATTTGAACATCAGATAGATAGATAGTAGATTTTTTTTTTTTAGATGAAGTCTCACTCTGTCACCCAGGCTGGAGTACAATGGTGTGATCTCGGCTTACTGCAACTTCTGCCTCCAGGTTCAAGCAGTTCTCTGCCTCAGCCTCCCAAGTAGCTGGGATTACAGGTGCCCGCCACCAAGCCCAGCTAATTTTTGTATTTTTAGTAGAGACAGGGTTCTATCACGTTGGCCAGGCTGGTCTTGACCTCCTGAACTCAGGTGATCCACCCACCTCAGCCTCCCAAAGTGCTGGGACTACAGGTGTGAACCACTGCAAGTGGCTAGGATATTTTTATATTAAGGAATTATTATTTTTTTCTCTCTCTTTTGAGATGGAATCTCACCCTGTCACCCAGGCTGGAGTGCAATGGTGTGATCTCAGCTCACTGCAACCTCCACCTCCCAGGTTCAAACAGTTCTCCTTTCTTAGCCTCCCAAGTAGCTGGGAATACAGTCTCACCACCACGCCCAGTTAATTTTTTTGTATTTTTAGTAGAGACAGGGTTTCACCATGCTGGCCAGACTAGTCTTGAACTCCTAGCCTCATGTGATCTACCCACCTCAGCCTCCCAAAGTACTGGGATTAGAGGCATAAGCCACCACACCCAGCCAGGAATTCTTTAAAAAAAAATTTTTTTTTGGAACACTACTCTGTGCTCCAAGAAAAAGAAAAAAAAAAAAAAGGAAAAAAAATTTTAATGAAAAAATTTATTTATTTATTTATTTATTTTTTGGAAATGCAGTCTCACTCTGTCACCCAGGCTGGAGTGCAGTGGCACCATCTCGGCTCACTGAAACCTCCTGGGTTCAAGCGATTCTCCTGCCTCAGCTTCTCAAATGGCTGGAGTTACAGGCACCCACCACCACGCCTGGCCAATTTTTTTATTTTTAGTTGAGATGGGGTTTCACCTTGTTGACCAGGCTGGTCTGGCACTCCTGACCTCAAGTGATCCACCCTCGTCAGCCTCCAAAAGTGTTGGGATTATAGGTGTGAGCCACCGTGCCTGGCCTAAAAATTTTCATTGTTTTATTAGTTTTCCACTGTCTCCACTTTAAGATTAAAAAATTGGATATTAGGGTGGGCAAGGTGGCTCACGCCTGTAATCTCAGCACTTTGGGAGGGTGAGGTAGGCGGATTACAAGGTCAGGAGTTCAAGACCAGCCTGTCCAATATGATGAAACCCATCTCTACAAAAAATTAGCTGGGCGTGGTGGCATGCACCTGTAGTACCAGCTACTTGGGAGGCTGGGGTAGGAGAATCGCTTGAACCCAGGAGGTGGAGGTTGCGGTGAGCTAAGATGGTGTCACTGCACTCCAGCCTGAGCAACAGGGTGAGACTCCATCTCAAAAAAAAATGGATATTATCCAAAAGATAACTCTGAAATATAAATGCAAATGTTAACAGCTAATATGATATGTAGTCTTCTGCTATGCTTCATTTTGATTTTTTTATACAGATATTTACATCTATATTTTCACTTGGTCTTGGCCAAAAGGCCAAGAAGCAATTCTATATTTATGTTCATAGTTGAAATCACATTTTACATCAAGTTAGTATTGGTGTAATACATTTTTTGTTCAATACAATATAATCCTTTTTATTCTAAAAGCTGAATTGAAACTAAAAGATGTATGTAAAAGATCTAAAAAAAACTATACATTAAAAAAAGCCTTAAACAGTACCAACTCTCATGATCAAAAAAAGTCATAACAGGGCCGGGTGTGGTGGCTCACACCTGTCATCCCAGTACTTTGGAAGGCTGAGGTAGGTGGATCAACTGAGGTCAGGAGTTGGAGACCAGCCTGGTCAACATGGTGAAACCCATTCTCTACTAAAAATACAAAAAGTAAGCCAGATGTGGTGGCAGGCACCTGTAATCCCAGTTACTTGGGAGGCTGAGGCAGGAGAATCACTTGAACCCAGGAGGCAGGGGTTGCAGTGAGCCAAGATCCAGCCTGGACAACAAGAGTGAAACTCTTGTTTCAAAAAAAAAAGGGGGTGGGCAGGGGCACAACAGTTAAGATTGTATTACTTGATTTTATTGTATACTAGGTGGTGGGCACACAGCAATCCTCCTTGTAAAGTAGACAATTAGCTTTACTGAGAACATTTTAAATAATGTACAATTAAAACAAGTATTCATTTTATAAGTTGTTCTGCAATCCAAACATACAGTAGTTTGGAGAACAACATTTAGAAAACAAAAGCCAATGTAAAAAGAGATTAAAACAACTAGAGCACCAGTTCAGTTGTGGTGGCTCATGCCTGTAATCCCAGCACTTTGGGAGGTTGAAGTGGGCAGATCATGAGGTCAGGAGTTTGAGATTTGCCTGGCCAATATGGTGAAACCCCGTCTCTACTAAAAATACAAAAATTAGACGGGTGTGGTGGTGCTTGCCCATTGTCCCAGCTACTTGGGAGGCTGAGGTGGAAAAATCGCTTGAACCCAGGAGGTGGAGGTTCCAGTGAGCCGAGATCCTGTTACTGCACTCCAGCCTGGGCAACAGAGGGAGACTTCGTCTCAAACAAACAAACAAAAACCAACTAGAGGCCAGGAGCAGCGACTCACTCCTGTAATCCTAGCACTTTGGGAGGCTGAGGCAGAAGCACTGCTTGAGCTCAGGAATTCTAGACAAGCCTGGGCAACATAGTAAGACCTCATCTGTACAAATAATTTAAAAATTAGCTGGGCATGTTGGTACACACCTGTAGTATCAGCTACTCAGGAGACTGAGGGGGAGAAGTTGGAGACTACAGTAAGCCGTGATTATCCCACTGCACTCCACCTGGACCACAGAGCAAGACTCTGCCTCAAAACAAAAACAAAAACAAAGCCAACTACAACTACAACAGTATATGTTTTATATGGCTTGGATTTCACAGTTTTCTTAACTGCATCATCCATGTCAGAAATCTGTTCCTGGCCACGTGCAGTGGCTCACACCTGTAATCCTAGCACTTTGGGAGGCCAAGGTGGAGAATCACTTGAGCCTAGGAATTCAAGACTGGTTTGGGCAACACAGTGAGACACCTCCCCTGACCTCTGCTATCTCTACAAAAAACAAAAAAAAAATTTTTTTTGAGACAGAGTCCTGCTTTGTCACCAGCCTGGAATGCAGTGGCATGATCTCGGCTCACTGCAACTTCCACCTCCCGGATTCAAGCGATTCTTCTGCCTCAGCCTCCCAGGTAGCTGTGACTATAGGCGCATGCCACCACACCCAGCTAATTTTTGTATTTTTAGTAGAGATGAGGTTTCACTATGTTGGCCAAGATGGTCTCAATCTCTTGACCTCGTGATTGGACCCCCTTGGCTTCCCAAAGTGCTGGGATTATAGGCGTGAGCCACCTCACCTGGCTAAATAAATAAACAGTTTTAATTAGCTGTGTGGTGCTGACACCTACAGTCCCAGCTACTAGGGAGGCTGAGGTGGGTCACGTGATCCCGGGAGATGGAGATTTAAATTTTTAAAAAATCTGTTCCTTCAGCTGGCTCCATTGCTCCAGATTTAAATACCTTCTCTTCCTGGTTTTATTTTACCTTCTGGATCCATCCAATATTATCCAATATTATAAATTACCCCTTAAAATCCCAAACATTGGCTGGGCGCAGTGGCTCACACTATAATCCTAGCACTTTGGGAGGCCAAGGCAGGCAGATCACTTGAGGTCAGAAGTTCAAGACCAGCTTGGCCAACATGGTGAAATCCCATCTCTACCTAAAAGACAAAAATTAGCCACGCATGGTGGCAAGTACCTGCAGTCCCAGCTACTCGGCAGGCTGAGGCAGGAGAATCTCTTGAACCCAGGAAGTAGAGGTTGCAGTGAGCCAAGATCATGCCATTGCACTCCAGCCTGGGTGACAGGGCGAGACTCTGACTCAAGAAAAAAAAAAAAAAACTCCCAAACACTATTGTACTTCATTTTCCTAATCGGAAACATAATCTCTGTTGCTGCTGTTGCTGCTGTTCTCTTTTGAAAATGACAGCGCTTTTCAAGTTTCACCAGTCTTTTGCTTCTTTACAGGTTTTTCTGGAGCAACCTGCTTTTTCCTCTAACTTTTTTACGTCACTGTCAGAACTGCTGCCAGAAGAGCTTGAAGAAACAAGTTCCTTTGATTTGGGCACTGCTGTGCTCCACTCCGCTGCACTCCTGTAGCCAAAGACCCTCCCGCTTGCTCTCTGGCAATGCTGGTTTACTACTTCTTTTTTTTTTGAAACACAATCTTACTATGTCAACCCATGCTGGAGTGCAGTGGTGCAATCTCAGCTCACTGCAACCTCCGCCTCCTGGGTTCAAGCAATTCTCCTGCCTCAGCCTCTTGAGTAGCTGGGATTACAGGCACCCGCCACCATGCCCGGGTAATTTTTGTATTTTTACAAAATTAGAGAGAGGTTTCGCCATGTTGGCCAGGCTGGTCTGAAATCAGGTGATCCAGCCACCACACTTTCAGAAGTGCTGGGATTACAGGTGTGAGCCACCACACCCAGACTATTACCGTAAACTTTTAAGAAGTAGCAAGCTGGGCACCATGGCTCACTCCTGTAATCCCAGCACTTCAGGAGGCCATGGTGGCTGGATCACCTGAGGTCAGGAGTTCAAGACCAGCCTGGCCAAAACTGGCAAAACCCTGTCTCTACTACAAACACTAAAATTAACCAGGTATGGTGGTGAGTACCTGTAATCCCAGCTACTCTGGAGGCTGAGGCAGAGAATTGCTTAAACCCAGGAGGCAGGGGTTACAGTGAGTTGAGATCTCGACACTGTACTCCAGCCTGGGTAAGAGTCAGATTCCGTCTCAAAAACAAAAAAGAAAAAAAAAAGACAGCTGTAATTGTCATCTGATTGACCCTACCCAGCTAAACTGCAACTTCCATAAAGACAAGTGATACCTGTATGTTGTGGAGTGTTTGGCATACAGTTGAAACTTAATAAGGATTGAAGGAAAGTGGGAAGATATATCCAGATTCAAATTTAGGGCCCTGTGAGATTATGCTGTTTTATTGAGCCATTTCCTACCTCTCTTTGGGTACTAATAAGTCAGCTGATAAGCATTTCATTCATTCAACTGTCTATCTTATCTATCGATCATTATAATCTATTTATTTTTGATTATCGATCATTATAATCTATTTATTTATTTTTGAGACAGGGTCTCTCTCTGTCACCCAGGCTGGAGTGCAGTGGCACAATCACGGCTCATTGCAGCCTTGACCTCCCAGGCTCAAGTGATTCTCCTGCCTCAGCCACCAGAGTAGCTGGGACCACAGGGGCTCGCCACACCCTGGCTAATTTTTATCTTTTGTAAAGGCGGGGTCTTGCTATGTTGCCCAGGTTGGTCTTGAACTCCTGGGCTCAAGTGATCCTGCAGCCTTGGCCTTCCAAAGTGCTGAGATTACAGAAGTGAGCCCGGTTGGAAGCCTAATTTATACTTTTTTTTAAAGATCATGCTGGCTTATCTGGGAGAATATACAAAACATCTATTATATTCAGAATCGAAAATATTTGTCATAAAATAGTTACACTCTCCGGTCACCTAGTGTCAAAAGGGAAGCCTCCCAGATCAAGATGGGGGCGCTGTAGCCGCCGGGGCACCCGAGTCCACTCTCTGGTACTTTTAAGAGACGTCGGTCGCTTCCGGGAGAGGCCGCGTCTCCTCCGCCTTCCTCTCTATCCACCGCCGTCTCTGTGGTCGCCGGCGCCCCGCCCATCCTCGGACTCTGCCCAGTGCTGAACTCCGGGCCGCCGGGCTCCAGAGTCCGTCGGGTCTCAGGTCATGGCGGTCCCGGGGCCCGCGCCCGGAGTTGGCGCCAGGTAAGCAGGGCGGCTAGGGAGAGTTTGGGAGCAGGAGTTCGGGGCTGTGGGGCAGGGGCTCTCCTGCCCTCCGCGCCTCGTCCGCCGCCCTGGCGCCCCTGTCGCGCACGCGCGACTTCTGAAAGAGGAGCTCTCGAAGGGGAATCCGCCCTCCCGCCGCTCCGCGGCCACTGGGCGCCGGTCACGGCACCCTCGGTTCTTCGCCGGACTTGTGCCATCTCCTGCACCCGGTGTGGGACCCTCTCCCTCTCAACTGGCATTCTTTTTTTTTTTCTTTTTTTTTAAAGAAAAAAACCTCAGTTGCACAAAATTGAGTTGATCTTTCTCAGTTCTTGGCACCCTCCGGGCCAGTGCAAGGCTCCTTGTTTATCATCTTCCATTCTTCGTTCCTGTTCCCAGAAACCATTCACTCCCCTTTTCAGACACCCACTCTGGTGTATTAAATAAGTGGCTTTACGGTCCACCTTGTGTAAATTTGTGCATGTGTTACTTTGAAATCTATATAGTGGTTTCGAATTCCTAGATATAATATGCTGTGATTTTTCTTTAAACCTTTTTTCTCAACATTGTGTTTTTGAGTCCATCCATGCTATCTAGTCATCTCGCTTTCACTTCTGAGTGCTGCATGGTGCTATGTGCATAGACCCCGTTTTACTTGCTTCCCTAGTATAGTGGTGGATACCTAGATTTTTTTCTAATATTAACACCCCACAAGCCACACTGTAATGAATATTCTGGCAGTTGTCTCCTTGTGGATATTGGTGCATTCGCAGAGTTGGGTCCTGGTCATACCTAATTTTGCTGCATTGTTCTTTGGGATGGTCACACCAGCTTATACTTCCCGACGGGCAGTGCATAAAGCTTCCTGTTTCCCTGTATCCCTCCATTGTTTGGTGGTGGTTGGTTTTGTAACGTTTATCACTCTGGTGGTTGTAAGGTGGTATCCCATCGTGTACATTTTGTTTCTTTTCTTTTTTTCTTTTTTTTTTGAGACGGAGTTTTGCTCTTGTTACCCAGGCTGATGTGCAGTGATGCCATCTCAGCTCACTGCAACCACCGCCTCCTGGGTTCAAGCGATTCTCCTGCCTCAGCCTCCTGAGTAGCTGGGATTACAGGCTGAAGCCACCACCTCCAGCTAATTTTTTGTGTTTTTAGTAAAAACGGGCTCTCTCTTTTTTTCTTTTCTCTCTTTTTTTTAATTGTTTCTCACAGACAAGAAATGGGCTCTCATCTTGTTGGCCAGGCTTGTCTCGAATTCCTAACCTCAGGGATCCACCTGCCTCGGCCCCCTAAACTGCTGGGATTACAGACATAAGTCACCATGCCCGGCCTATGGACTACTTTTGTTAGAACTGAGGTCTTCATAATATTAATGCTAGCCCTGTCTTTTTAGGTCTTCTTTCATGTCCTATAAGAGAACTTTTCATTTTCCCTCTAAAATGTCTAATATATTCTTTTTAAAAGTTAAATTCTGGATATTTGATAGTTTTTCTGTAGGTTTTTTGCTTTTGTAAACAATATCTTATTTTCTTTCTTTATATTTCTAATTGATTATTGCTGGTGCAGAAAAACACTATTAATATTTGTATATCTAATGACATAAGTAAACTCTGTTTATTTCCAACAGTTTGTGTATTGATTTGCTTGTGTTTCCTGTGTAAATGATCACATCATCTGCTAATGACAGTTTGTTTGTTTTGTTTTTTGAGATGGAGTCTCGCTCTGTCACCCAGGCTGGAGTGCAGTGGCATAATCTCAGCTCACTGCAACTTCCACCTCCTGGGTTCAAGCTATTCTCCTGCCTCAGCCTCCCGAGTAGCTAGGATTACAGGTGGGTGCCACCACGCCTGCTGATTTTGTGTCTTTAGTAGAGATGGGATTTCACCATGTTGCCCAGGCTGGTCTCGAACTCCTGGCCTCAAGCAGTCCTCTCGCCTCAGCCTCCCAAAGTCCTGGGATTACAGGCGTGAGCCACCACACTTGGTCAAATAATTTTCTTTCAATCCTTGGTCTGTTCCCAGCCTACCATCTTCAGCATTCAGAAACCATTTTTTCTATATGGCCTGGACTCTCTACAGAACAATGTGGATAAGCTTAATAACTACTCTCTAAGGCTTACTTACTCTCGGGCTTTTCTCTGCCTCTCTTCAGGCCCAGGTTAGATCTACAATTTCTCCAGCGGTTCCTGCAGATACAGAAGGTTTTGTTTCCTTCTTGGTCATCACAGAATGCCTTGATGTTCCTGACCCTTTTGTGCCTGACCCTACTGGGTGAGTGAGTGAGCCCAGGCTAGAGGAAGCCCTGGTTTGGAGTCCCTTTCCATCTCCTTTTTTTTTTTTTTTTTTTTTTTGAGTTGGAATTTTGCTCTTGTTGCCCAGGCTGGAGTGCAATGGCGGAATCTTGGCTCACTGCTACCTCTGCCTCCAGGTTCAAGTGATTCTCCTGCCTTAGCCTCCTGAATAGCTGAGATTACAGAAATGCACCACCATGCCCAGCTAATTTTGTATTTTTAGTAGAGACGGGGTTTCTCCATGTTAATCAGGCTGGTCTCGAACTCCCAACCTCAGGTTATACACTCACCTCAGCCTCCCAAAGTGCTTGGATTACAGGTACCAGCCACCGCGCCCAGCCCCTTTCCATCTTTTTGGGTGCTGATGAGGCAGGAACTGGGGAAGAAACCTCCCTTCTTTTTACCCCTCATTGCTGATTTCTTACTCCCCTCCCTCGTTTCAGAACAATTGGTGATCTACCAGGTTGGCTTGATCCCCAGTCAGTACTATGGGGTCCTGGGAAACAAAGACTTGGAAGCGTTTAAGACTCTGACATTCCTGGCTGTCATGCTCATTGTTCTGAACTCCACGGTAAGATCTTTCCCTCTTTCTGTGTCTTTTCCTCTCCAGTCCAGTGTGAGAGTAATGCCTGGTGGTACTTAGCCTCCAAGAAGCAGGAAGCTAGCTATAGGGATGTGTTTCCTCCCTTTTCTGGGAACTAAAGGGATAGTTACCCTTAAGCACATTGATCTTGCTATTGGCCTACCTGGGACTGATTCCTCAGATGTTTCAACTCCTGGGCCCAGGCCACAGGTTCCGGTTTAATTCAGTATTTGGCAGAACTGATCATTGCCCCTTTCCTTCCTAGAACTCTTGTTTCAGGAAGCTCATTAAAACTGGGCTCGGCAGCCAGAGCTACTGCTCCTCTTCTGCAGGACCGAGGCCTGTGACTCACTCTGGCACCATGTCACACCTCCCAGGCTTTCAACTGGTGCTTTCTTGCAGAATGGCCTCCTCCTCTACCCCTCATTCAGTAGGCTACCGCCTGCTCACTTTTCATGATCCCTCTGTTGTCACCTCTTTCAAGTCTTCCTCAGCTTTCTCCTTCGTGTCTCCTCCACCAAACTCTGCCCTTTTTCTGTACTTAACTAATTCCTTGAGTTTACCTCTGTTGTAACACTCCCCACACTCTTGTAATTGTTTTCTGGCTAAACTGTGAGCTTATAATGTCCCTAGTGCTTAGCATATAGGTGCTCTGGAAATGGTAAATGATGAGATTCAGGGCTCTGCCAGAACTCAAGCCTAATGCTCTCTGCCAAGCTGTACTGCCTGTTTTCTTGGGGAAAGCCACTTCTCGCCAAACCGTGGCCATTTTTGTTGGGTCTTCGGTCAGTAAGCACCTATGTATACAAATTCCTGTCTCAAGCTTGGGGGACAAAGGAGTAAGAACATAAATGGAATAGGAAATATGGTCTCCAATCTTCAGAAGCTTATCTACTCTCAAAATAAGACAGTGTAGAAAGGGGCTTGAGGGTCTTGCCTTTGGTAAGCCCTTTAATATTTGGAGAAGGAATGAACACGTGAGTGAATGAGGAAGGGAAAGTCCCATGACCTGATGATGTAAACAAGAAAAGTGCTGAGTGGACAGTAATCAGAGCTGGCACAGATCTGCAGAGGCTCTTGCTAGCCTTGAGCTTTGAGCTGAGTCTTTCAGGAAACCATCTCTCCCTTCCCCTTGCTTCCCTACTGCACAGCTGAAGAGCTTTGATCAGTTCACCTGTAACCTGCTGTATGTGAGCTGGAGGAAGGACCTCACTGAGCACCTCCACCGCCTCTACTTCCAGGGCCGTGTGTACTACACTCTCAACGTGCTGCGGGATGACATCGATAACCCGTAGGTGCCCCAACTCAGTCCTTTCTACATTCTGTGTGATCCTTTCCATCTGGCCTAGCCCTGGACACTGCTGGCAGCACACCCTATGGAGATTGTCTACAATTGTTTTCAAATGCTGCTGCCCAGAGTCATGAAGGAGCATGACCTGCAGAGGACTCCTGGAAAAGCTGCAGGGCTGAGAATAGGGAGCTAAAAAGAAGAGGCCTGCCAAGTGCAGTGGCATGCACCTGTAGTCCCAACAACACAGGAGGCTGAGGCAGGAGGATCACCTGAGCCCAGGAGTAGTGCACCATGAGCAGCTTTGGGAATAGCCACTGTACTCTAGCCTGGGCAACATAGCAGAAACCCCATCTCTTAAAAAATGACAGGAACAACTTCCTTCTGTCCTTTACATATTTTATATCTTGGTCTTCAGTAAGGCACCCTCTAAAGAAAATGTCCTTGCTAAGAAAAACGAGCTCTTAGATTTTCATCAGTAAAAAAGAAATGACTGCTATCCAGGACTCAGTCTAGGATTTAAATCCCAATTCTATCACCACCCAGCTTATAGCTCGTAAAGTCACCAAGCCCCAGGTTCCCCTTCCGTAAAATGAGGATAATAATAGTTCCTATCTCAGACCGGTCGCGGTGGCTCACGCCTGTAATCCTAGCACTTTGGGAGTCCGAGGAGGGCAGATCATGAGGTCAGGAGTTCGAGACCAGCCTGACCAACATGGTGAAACCCCATCTCTACTAAAAATAAAAAACTAGCCAGGCATGGTGGCGCACACCTGTAATCCCAGCTCCTCAGGAGGCTGAGTCAGGAAAATCGCTTGAACCTGGGAGGTGGAGGTTGCAGTGAGCTGAGATGGCACCACTGCACTCCAGCCTGGGTGACCGAGCAAGACTGACTCAAATAAATAATAATAAAAAAAAATAGTTCCTATCTCAAAGGGTGTCATGAGGATGAGATGATATCATTCATGTAATGCAAATGTACAGTGCCTGATACATAGCAAGTATTCCAATGGAAGTTAGCTATTGTGATTTTCCAGGTGAGGAAGCTGAAGCCTCACCTGTGGCTTCCATATGAAACTTTCACAGCCAGATAGCTAAAGGGGCCAGGCTAGGGCTTATATAAGAGAAATTCAGGAGGATTCAGATAAAGGGGATAGTTTTCTTGATCATCCAAAAAAAAGCAGCTCATCTACCTTCAAGTTTTTCTTTGGCTCTACTCAGAACTGGCTCAGGTCCCTGGGCGCTGGACCTTTCGATTCCCACTTTTTCCAGGGGATTAACTGAGGCACTGTAAAATGCAACTCTCTAGAACCCTGTTTAAAGGCCCCGAGGGTTTAGTTGCCCCTAGGAAACCAGCCTTATCTGGGTTCCTCTTCCCGCGGGGTCAGTGCTGATAGCACTGTGAGGCAAGGTCAGGAGCAGAAGTGATATGAAACTGTCTTGCTCTGTCCTCCTTTGGGCCCAGCTCCCTGGGTCCAGCTACTCTGTGTTGTTGGCTCCAGGGACCAGCGCATCAGCCAGGATGTGGAGCGATTCTGCCGGCAGCTCAGCAGCATGGCCAGCAAACTGATCATCTCCCCCTTCACCCTCGTCTACTACACTTACCAGTGCTTCCAAAGGTGAAGCCCCCTTGCTCCTCAGCCTGGTGTTTCCCCAGAGGGCCCTCAGCTCTCCCAGGTCAAGGTCCAAGAGAAGCTTATTTCCCTTCTCTCCCACCTATACCTTACAGAGTCTTCCCATCCCGTGCTCAGGCCCCTGGCCTTCCTTTAGCCCTGGCCTTCCTTTAGCCCTGTGTTGTTGCAGTGTCACAAGTATCCTGGCTCTGAGCTCATACCAGATGCCCCCACCTAGAAGCAGAGGGTCCATGAGGCTGCTCAGATTGGACAGGGGCTATCCGAGAGGTGACAGGAGTCAGGGCTAAGGCCTGTGGGAATAGGTGGCACCCCACACCCTCTCCCTTCCTCTCTCCCTCTCTCTGTGTTTCAGCACAGGCTGGCTCGGGCCTGTGAGCATCTTCGGGTATTTCATCCTGGGGACTGTGGTGAACAAAACTTTGATGGGGCCCATTGTGACGAAGCTGGTGCATCAGGAAAAGCTGGAGGGAGATTTTAGGTGTGTCTCCCTTACTTGAGGTTTCTGGGCTGGGGCATAATGGTTAAAGAATGGGATCTGGAGTAAGACTGCCTAAGTTCAAATCCTAGCTGTGTCAGTTCCTAGCTATGTGATCTTGGAGAGGTCTCTAACCTCTCCAAGTTTCAATGTTCATGTCTCTAAAGTGGAAATGGTACTGTAGCCTACAGAGAGGATTAGGAGGATTAATAAGATCGTACATGAGAAGGGCTAAGAACCATGTCTGGCTGGCCATCACCATCATCATCATCCCTTGGCCTTCTCACTGCCCTGCCGTAACCACCCTGTCTTGGATCAGTTGGTCGTGGCAGCCGATGGATCCATCGCCTACCCTGTGCTTCTTGGCCCCCTCTGGGCCAGGCCTTGGGAGGAGGAGTTGCTGTCCTCTCTGCAGAAAGGAGGGGAGGAAGAGAGATGCTGTCCTCTCTGCAGAAAGCTGAGGGACAGCCCTGTCTCTGGAGAGCTCCTGCCACCCTACCTAACCCTGAGATTTTCTGCCCCATAACAGTCCAGGGAAGGGTCAGACCGAGGCAGCCACAGTTCTAAGGCATAGCTGGGCTCCACTTGGGGGGTCTTCGTGATCCAGGACTCCACCAGGAGCAGGGCCAGTACTCCTGTTGTCAGCACATGTTTTCCTTTGGTCCATCCAGGTTCAAGCACATGCAGATTCGGGTGAATGCGGAGCCTGCTGCTTTCTACAGGTGAGTCTGGAGAGATTCTTCTCTTTCTATCTTGCCAGAACTAACAGTGGAGAAGGAAAGATGAATCCTACAACCCTCCCACCACCACCAAACTCAGGGGCTGAGTGTTGTCACACTTGGCTGTGACCCTCTCCCTCTACCTCCTCTGTCCTTGTCTGCCTCATCCTTAGGTCCAGGGGTTTGCTTCTGAAGCTAGTGGTTCCTTACTGTGGCCGGCTTTAGTCCTAGTAGCCCAGCATGGGGCCTGAAATTGTCAAATGAATGAATGCCTCATCATCTTGCTGGTGACTGTAAGGCATTCCTCTGCCTCTGTTCTTCTGTCTGTTAAGAAGCTTTCTTGGTAGGGCTCTGTGGCTCATGCCTGTAATCCCAGCACTTTGGGAGGCTGAGGTGAGTGGATAACCTGAGGTTGGGAGTTTGAGACCAGCCTGACCAATGTGGAGAAACCTCATCTATACTAAAAATACAGAATTAGCCAAGTGTGGTGGTGCATGTCTGTAATCCCAGGTACTTGGGAGGCTGAGGCAGGAGAATCGCTTGAACCCAGAAGGCGGAGGTTGCCGTGAGCCAGGCTTGCACCATTGCACTCCAGCCTGGGCAACAAGAGCAAAACTCTGTCTCAAAAATAAAAATAAAAAGGAAGCAGCTTTCTTGCCAGTCCTGAGGTCCAGGCCTTATCCTTTGTTTCCATAGCGTGGGATGGAACAGGAGCTTCTCAGACCAGGAGATCTGCTCCTCAATGCTGTCTAATGGAGCCGAGTGTCTGGTCTCCTGACGGCAACAGCAGGAGCAGCAGTGTGAAATCCCATCCCTTCCCACCGGAGCCAGGGCAGGTCCCTGTGCTCTGCCTTGTGTGAGGCCTCTGAAGTCAATGTTAGGACTGATAGTGCAGGCGGAGGCTCGCATTTAAGAAGTGGAAGCTACTCCTTGGCTCACCTGTACTTGGGTGGGGATCCGATATCCCTGGCACCTTTGCTTGTCAGTCTCTGCTGCAGTTTGCAACCTCCACCACTTGAGGGCACCAAGAATACTGGGAATCTGCGCTGGGGTGGGATTATGAGGTAGGCAGGGCTGGGTGTATAGAAAAGTTGTTTTTGGATTCTGCAACTTCTGTTCATGAAGCTCTGAGGAAGGCAAGTTAGTTCTTAGAGCTCCAGATGAGTTATTCTGTGGCCTCTGTGCAAAATCTGAGATGTCTCCTCTCTCCTCCCTCCACCTTTTCTGCCTGGAGAATTTCTACCCATCCTGGAAACCCCAGGTCGCCTCCTCTGGAGAGCCTTCCCAGACTCCCTTAATGGTTAAGCCTATCTGCTGCCATAGTCCTGAGGGCACACTTAATACTCCTTATTCCAAGTAAAGAATGCAGTGTGCCTGCCTGCCTTCTGGACTGAGAGCTCCTCAAAGACAGAGATTATTTTCTGATCTCTTTATTGCCCTAGCTAACTAGTCCAGCACCTGGCATACCTAGTGACTGCTCTGTGTATGTTTACTTCACGATAGTTCTTATTTATTGAGGGCTCCTTATGTGCTTGGCACTTTGTATTCAGAAGCTTTTAATTCTCACTCTCACCTAGTACATAGTTATTATTAGTTCCATTTTATAGAGGAAAAAACTGAGACCTGGAGGCTTAAGTAGCCTGCCTGTGTCACAGAGCTTGTAACTGGCCAGAGCCAGGATTTGAACCAAGTCTGCCCAACTCTAGAGTTCATGTTCTTTACATGGACAATACCATAAGGCATGACCGAAGCCATGAATGGGTGCTAGCAGTAGACAGAGGCCAAGATCATTTGGATAGCCTTGGTTTCTAAAGGAGAGTGTGATGTGGGACGGGGGCCCCCCAGCCTGGCTGAACCTCTCCAACCCTGTGGACATCTCAGCCTTTCCTTGTCAGAGCTGGGCACGTGGAGCACATGAGGACAGACCGCAGGCTGCAGAGACTCCTTCAGACCCAGAGGGAGCTGATGTCCAAGGAACTCTGGCTGTACAGTAGGCGAGGGGGCCCAGGGAGGTGGGAAACATGGTGTTAGACTGGTCTGCTTCCCTTCCCACACCTCTCTCCCTCCTGTCTGCAAGGATAAATGTGCTGTGATGAAGGAGTTAAGGGGGCGATGGGGGAGGGTGTGGTTGGTTGCCTTTCCGTGAGTGTGTCCTCAGGAGAATGAGGATCCAGGGAAGGCATGTGGCCCTGCCTGGTGTCCTGCTCCCCGTCTTAGGGTTGTGTCCACTGCAGGGCATGTGGATGGTTCCTGGGTGTCTCATGCATCTGTCTTCCACAGTCGGCATCAACACCTTTGACTATCTGGGCAGCATCCTGAGTTACGTTGTCATTGCAATCCCCATTTTCAGTGGGGTCTATGGAGACCTGAGTCCCGCAGAGCTTAGCATCCTGGTCAGCAAGGTGAGACTCCTCTTGGTGACCCCTCATGCTGTTCCCCTCCGTCCTTTGGCCCAGTGCCTGTGGCCCTGAGTGAAGACCTGCTTGACCGCTCCCCGTCCTGTCCAGAACGCCTTTGTGTGCATCTACCTCATCAGCTGCTTCACTCAGCTTATCGACCTGTCCACAACGCTCTCAGATGTGGCTGGCTACACGCACAGGTGAGGCCGTCCTGCCCCTCTGGCTCCTGAGCAAGGTGTGTGGTACTGGAAGAAGTGGCTGAGTGAAAAAAGGAACAGAGACATACCATGTACTCGTAGGTGTGAGACAGAGAAAGGAACTCACCTTCACCTGGCCATCAGATCCTGCCTCAGATTTTCTCTTCTTGTTCAGGATTGGGCAGCTTCGGGAGACACTGCTGGACATGTCCATGAAGTCACAGGACTGCGAGATCCTAGGCGAGAGTGAGTGGGGCTTGGACAAGTGAGTAGTGGGCTGGCAGAGCAGTAGTTGAGCCTGCTGGCTTTGGCATCACCTGGCTTGGGTTACCCTGGAGCCCTGCCCTTTCCCAGCTGGGCAGCAGAGTTGTGAGGAGGAGATAGAATTGGAATGGCAGGCACATAAAAGTTCACAGCTGATGATGCTGTTCCAGCACCTGTTGTATTCATTTACACCTTTCCTCCAGCCAATGGAAGCAAAGTGCACACACCTTCTGCCTGAGATAACAGGAATCTGCAGTGTCCTCCTCTTCCTGAGCTTCCTCTTCCCACCAAGCCCTCCGCCTGCCCTTTTCCTTGGGGCATGTCTGTCTTTGTTCCCCTGCCTCACTCAGCCCCAGAGATGTCTGAATTCGTGTATCTGTGCGGATCTGTAATGTTTCTGTGCGTTCAGGATTTGTTTGGTTTCCACACTTTCTTGGGCAGATTATTTAACTGTTCTGTCTCAGTTTCTTCATGTCTAAAAAGAAGGTCATAATGAAACCTTCCTTCACTTGTAAGGATTAGATACCATCATCCATGAAAAGTACTTGGACAGTGGCCACATCATAAGCTTTCAAATCAGTCTGAATTGCAGGGCCTACACTTAACTGTCTCAGGAGCTAATGCCTTAACTATTGCTTCTGTTCCAAATGAAAGCTTCATGCAACCATGAGTCCAGAGGCTAGGTGTGAAGGAGGGTCTGTAGGAAACTGGAATTGCTGTTCTGTGAGGAGCCAGGCATCCATGCAGAGCCAGAAACTCCAGAACCATTTAGCTTTAACTACTCCTATTCTTGTTATTAGTACCCTGGTCACACTATGACACCATGAAAACTCACCAGCACTAGAATTAGACGAATACTGCTCTGTGACTTGGGCAGTTACTTGGCCACCTGACTCTTAGTGTCCTCATCTGTGATGATATTTGTGAATCATGGGTGTTAGACTGATTAAGATCAGTCCCATAAGGGGCTTTGTCCAGCCAGGCACAGAGTAGAATTCCACCCCCCGACCCCCCGTATTAATGTGCTCAAGCTACCTTGACAGAATACCGCAGGCCGGGTGGCTTAAACAGTAGAAATTAATTTTCTCACATTTCCGATGCTTTTGGTCCCAGATCAAGTTGTCAGCAGGGTTGGTTTCTTCTGAGGCCACTCATTGGCTTGTAGAGGGCCACCTTGTTCCTGCATCCTCACATGGCCTTTCCTCTGTACATGTGTGCCCCTGCCACCTCCGTCTTAAAAGGACACCAGTCACATTGGATTAGGGTCCCACCCTACCAGCCTCATGTTAACATCATCACCTCTAAAGACCCTGCCTCCAGCTGGGCACAGAAGCTCACACATGTAATCCCAGCACTTTGGGAGGCCAAGGTGGGTGGATCACCTGAGGTCAGGAGTTCAAGATGGGCCTGGCCAACATGGTGAAACTGCATCTCTACTAAAAATACAAAAATTAGCTGGACGTGGTGGCAGGTACCTGTAGTCCCAGCTACTCAGGAGGCTGAGGCAGGAAAATCGCTTGAACCCAGGAGGCGGAGGTTGTAGTGAGCCAAGATTGCGCCACTGCACTCCAGCCTGGGAGACAAGAGCGAGACTTTGTCTAAAAAAAAAAAAAAAAAAAAAAGACCCTGCCTCGAAATGCAGTTACATTCTGAGGCACTGAGGGCTGGGACTTCGGCATGGGATTTTGGGAGGATCCAAGTAGGCCATAACAGTCCACAAGCAGTGGCTCTCAGGAGAAGGGCCTCCCCCACGACAGTACTGACCCTGTCCATCTTCCTCATGCCCTCTCTCTTCTCTGACCCAGGGCCCCGGGATGGCCAGCAGCAGAGCCAGCAGACACGGCGTTTCTCCTTGAGCGGGTCTCCATCTCTTCTCCCTCCTCTGACAAACCCCTAATCAAGGATCTGAGCCTACAGATCTCCGAGGGACAGAGCCTGCTCATCACAGGCAACACTGGCACTGGCAAGACCTCCTTGCTCCGTGTTCTGGGTGGCCTCTGGACGAGCACACGGGGTGAGAGTCAGGCCCTCCCTGCCTCTGACCCAGCCTGGGCCCTAGGGGTGGGGCGAGGGCAGGGACAGTATGGTAGAATCCATCCTTTTTTGTTGGGGAATGAGGAAGAGAGGAGACAGGCAGTTGCCTCTTCTGGGAGATCTCACAATGGAGGTTTCTGTGGGCTCTGCAGGCTCAGTGCAGATGCTGACGGACTTTGGGCCCCATGGGGTGCTATTCCTGCCACAAAAGCCGTTCTTCACTGATGGGACCCTCCGGGAGCAGGTCAGCCTGGTTTGGGGGCCTTCTCCTCCCTCCTCACCCCACCCACCCATAGCTGGGACCCCTGGCACTGTGACAGGTCTCAAGCCCTAGAGTCAGGGCAAAAGGTGAGGTAGTGAAGTGGCCTGGGCCTGGGAACTGCTGGCTCTAAGAACCTTCTGTTCACATCCATGGATTGGGCCTACTACTCAGAGCAGCTCCTGAGGCAGATAAATGGAGCGAGGGCTCAGGCCAAATATCACGTGCATTTGTCCAGCACCCAAGGTCGGATTCTGTAGCCCCTGCTCTCAGAAGGCTCTCAGACTCTTGCCCTAAACACACTTCTGAAGGTTGTAGGGACCTTGCCCCGCTGTCTGCACACTGGAGCCTCTCCCATCTGACCCGGGTCAGGCATTCCCACCTCTCCTTGAGCAGTTCCAGTGGGTTCCAGAGGGAGGGTGGCCTGTGTGCAGCTCCATCTCTTGCTCGCCCTCCTCCTAGGCTGGTGTGTTTTTTTCTTTTATCAGGTGATATATCCCCTGAAGGAGATCTACCCTGACTCAGGTGAGCTGGTCCTCCTTAGGTCGTGTCCTCTCTTCTGTTGCAGTTGTCCCTGCTCTGCCTGACTGTGATCTCACCTGTGCCCTTTGGGAGAGGCCTCAGCTAGGCTGCTGATTCAACTCAAGGAAGAGAGGCTCCTCTCCTCTTCTTTGACTGTTCACTCTTTTGGGGTCTACACCCATACCTCACCTCATTCTGTCTTTCCATCCTTAAGGAGAGACACCCACTGGGACAAAGGAAGTTACACCTTCCTTCACCCACCCCTTCCCTTATCAAGGGCTGCAGCCTGTGGTTTCAGAGCCTTCACCCAGCATTCTGGTGGCCCCCACCCCTGCCATGATGTGCCCTATTTTCTTTTTTTTTGATATGGAGTCTTCCTCTGTCTCCAGGCTGGAGTGCAGTGACACAATCTCAGCTCACTGCAGCCTCCCAGGTTCAAGCGATTCTCCTGCCTCAGCCTCCTGAGTAGCTGGGACTACAGGCGCACACCATCATGCCTACCTAATTTTTGTGTATTTAGTAGAGACGAGGTTTCACCATGTTGGCCAGGATGGTCTTGATCTCCTGACCTTGTGATCCACCTGCCTCGGTCTCCCAAAGTGCTGGGATTACAGGCGTGAACCACTGCGCCCGGCCTTGCCTTGTCTATTCTGACCAGCCAAAAGGTACTGACTTGTCGCAGAAGGTCTCTCTGTTGTGCAGGTTCTACTGATGATGAGAGGATCTTGAGGTTCTTGGAATTGGCAGGCCTGGTAAGTGGGGACAGGGACCCTCAGGACCTGAGCCCACCTGGGAACACCAGCCACAGGTAGGTAGGTGCTGGCTCTGCTGTTCCTGGGCCCAGAACTGGAAGTCTGAGCCTGGGCTGGAGAATGAGAATATCAGTTGACTGTGTGCTGTTGGCCAGGTTGAGACAGGAAGAAGGTAGTGCTCTCACTGGAGAACCTTAAAACAAGAACAGGACTGACAAAGGCAGTTTGCTTTTTATTGTCATATTTAGCAAGTCTAAACAGTGTCATTGGTAGAATATTCCTCTCTGCCTGGGGCAGACTATCCCACAGCCCTCCACTTTGGTATGCCACTGGCATATATTTGTCTCAGAAGTATGCGTGTGTGCTGGGGAGTGAGGGAGGTTCCCCATGATGGCAGGTAGCAGGGCCGGGCCATTTCACGAACATCGCACCCTCTGGGTCTGTTACAGTCGAGCTTGGTGGCAAGGACAGAGGGTCTGGACCAGCAGGTGGATTGGAACTGGTAAGAACAGGGCTTGGGTGCTCCGGAGATAGCTCCGCCATAAAGACAATGGGTTCCAGGGACTCTGTCAAGAAATGGAACGGATCCTGACCCCCCAAGCCCAGATGTTTGGCTCGTCCATTGGGTGCAAGTTTATGCCCTCGGGAACAAAGTTTGCCTCACTTTGTGTGGGCTATAGGCCTGTGGTTGAAAGGGGAGGGGCTTCTGTCTCCTGGGGCTCACCTCTGTGCAGAGAAACCTAGAGAAACCTCTTCCTATCAGACCATTCTAGGTGAAAGTCAAGCTATATCCTTCCTCCTCCAGCAGTCCTCTCCCCTCCCCTTCCTCAGGTATGATGTTCTGTCCCCGGGGGAGATGCAACGGCTCTCCTTTGCCCGACTCTTCTATCTGCAGCCGAAGTATGCAGGTGAGGTCTGCCTTGTGGGTGCATGTGCCATGCACTGTCTGTACTCTCGGGTGTAGCAGCATGTGTTCACAGGCACACCTGTGCATGACTGGGCTTCTCCGTGTTCCCTGCTAGAGAGGAGAGCAGGCCCTGCCCGTGATAAACAGTGCTTGGCATCTTCAGAGTAACACTGAATATGCTGTGCTGCCAGCTCATAAGCTTTTTTTTTTTCTTTTTCTTTTTTTTTTTTTGAGACAGAGTCTCACTCTGTCACCCAGGCTGGAGTACAGTGGCACAATCATGGCTCAATACAGCCTGGAACTCCCAGGCTCAAGTGATCCTCCCACGTCAGCCTCCTGAGTAGCTGACACTACAGGCATGTGCCACCACACCCTGCTAATTTTTGTTTGTTTGTTTTTGTAGAGACTGGATCACACTATATTGCCCAGGCTGGTCTGGCGCTCCTGGCCTCAGGCCATCCTCCTGAGTTGGCCTCCCAAAGTGCTGGGATTACAGGCATGAACCACCGTGCCCAGCTCATAAGCTTTTTGCCTGGCAGCAGCTAGAGCCAGGAACCAACCTTGAAGGGTTATAACTTTCTTCTCCTCCGGCTCCGCCATCAAATGAATGGGCACCCAGTTTCCTTCCCTTCCAAGCTGTGCCTGGCAGGGGGATGGGTGTGGATTTTTCCAAAGACTGACATTCTTTCAGGAAACCGTGATTCCCTGTATTGAGTGGTCCCAGGGAGTGGCTGGTGCTTATCTGCAGAAGCTGAGAGATTTCATGCAGCTGCTCACAGATGATTCTGTCATAGAACCTGGCCCTCTGCTCCTCTGGCCCATCCTTCTCCCTGAGGCAGGGTTTCTGGATGTCAGAGTGGCTCTCAGCCTCCCCTGGGTCCCAGCTGGGGTTGAGTATAGGTGGGAGGAGAAGCGGCAGCGGCAGGGGGCAGGGCTTTGATCTCTTCCTCTGTGCTCTGCCCTCAGTGCTTGATGAAGCCACCAGTGCCCTGACAGAGGAGGTGGAGAGCGAGCTCTATCGCATCGGCCAGCAGTTGGGGATGACGTTCATCAGCGTGGGACATCGACAGAGCCTTGAGAAGGTACCTGTGCTCACAAGGATGGTCCGAGGAGGAGAAAGAACCCAAAGGCTGAGCCTGGCCAGGGCCAGAGGCCCCTCAAACTGGGGAATAGCGGTAGCAGAGAGAACCAAGTGGCCTCCTGTGCTGGCGGCCAGGGCAGCCTGATCTCCATGTGGTGGTGGTCTCTTGTAGTTTCATTCCTTGGTTCTGAAACTCTGTGGAGGAGGAAGATGGGAACTGATGAGAATCAAAGAGGAATGAAGCTCCACCTTTCAGAAGGAGAGCCACACTCTGGCAGATCGGCAGCCCTCAGAGAGACCAGGAGGACTGACAGGGAAGAACAAGCCCAGGTTGGCCACATAGGTCCTATGCAGGAGCCCTGGCAGTGCTGAGCTTAGCCCACGTCTAGGTCTCGGGGGGGACACTGAGTCTCCCAGGGTTCAGTCTCCCAGGACTCTGCTGCCTCAGCCAGAGCCTCCATATGCTTGAAGTGCTGATTACCTACAAATGATTTTGGATCGTGTTTGCTAAAGAGAAATCTGGAAGTGTGAGATCTGTAAGAAATGAAAGGTCAGGTTGGAAAGAGATCTCTTGGAGTCAAGACATCTGGAAATCTTTTAAACAGTTAAATTGTGCAGCAGTAGATTTTTAACTTTAATCAACAGACCATTTAAGTTTTTTTTTTTATATAAGTTTTTTACAAAGAAAAGCTAAACATTAAAAATAATTGCAGCTTTTTCTCTTATCATAGAATGATCTTTTTTATTGAATCTCTGGACTTTTATTTGAGAGCTTGGTGGGAAGGAAAGCATGCCCTGCTATTCTGGAATCTTCTGCCCAAAGTTTTTCACTTCTCCCCACGTATCCCTTTCCATTCGTCAGTGTTATGTAGTTAGAACCTGAACCACTAATCTCTAGGAACCTTCAGTCTGTCCTGTCTTAACTCAGATGAAAGTAAATCCCTTTCCTTTAGCCAAAATAAGTTTGGCTTTTTAAAAAAATAATAATCTATATTAGGAAACAATAACAAACAGACAAAACCCAGAAAGTGCGAAGCATGAGGTGGAGTTACTGGGCTCAAAGTTGTCCCTCTAGACCAGGTCAGACCACGCCCCTCCAGGTAGGTCGTCTGCATATCACCTTCCTCACCTTCATGATTTTTGCCAGGTTTCTGTGCTTTTTGTACTTGTTACTTATTTTTAAAAACAAACTCACCTTTTAAATTTAAATGGATTTTTAAATGAAATTTTACACTTAACATAAATGGAAAGTAACTAAAAATAAATACAATAAAAACTACCAAACAGTGTTATTAAATCACAGCTAGATGCTGTTGCCTGCATAGTCTCTGGGCCTGAGGCTTGCTCTTTTTTTTTTTTTTTTTTAATAAAAAGAATGAAAGAGAGAAAGGAAGAGGAAGAGATTTTAGAAAAAGAGAGAAAAGGAGAAAGAAAGAAACAGCAAAAGAAAGAAAAAATGAAAGAGAAAGAGGAAGACATTTTAGAAAAAGAGAGAAAAGGAGAAAGAAAGAAACTGCAAAAGAA
>CAUYQU010085028.1:0-48848 GCA_963574635.1 Cheracebus regulus
GCCGAGCCCGACTAAAAGGGCAACCAGTCCCGTACACGCCGCACCGAGAAGCGCCGCGACGGCCAAAAGAATTGCGCTGGCGACCCGTGTGGCTCCTTCTCCGGGAATCTCCCAGTCTATGGGCATCAAAAATTCGTCTGCAATTGCGGCATCCACTCACTCTCTGCGCTTTCATTGGGAGCTATAATCCTGAGCTGCTGCTATGCTGCCATCTTGGATCTCTCTCCCAAGTTTCTTGTAAATTGTGGGTATTAGACCTTTATCATATGGGTAGATTGCAAAAATTTTCTCCAATTCTGAAGTTCTTTAATTAGGTCCCATTTGTCAATTTTGGCTTTTGTTGCAATGACTTTTGGCATTTTTGTCATGAAGTCTTTGCCCATTCCTGTGTCCTGAATGTTACTGCCTTTTTATGGTTCTGGATTTTAAATGTAAGTCTTTAATCCATGTTGAGTTAATTGTGATAGAAGGTGTAAGGAAGGGTCCAGTTTCTGTTTTCTGCGTATGGTTAGCCAGTCCTCCCAGCACTGTTTACTGAACGGGAGATCCTTTCCCCATCACTTGTTTTTCTCAGGTTTGTTGAAGATCAGATGGATGTATACGGATGGTGTTATTCCTGAGATCTCTGCTCCTTTGGTCTAGATGTCTGTTTTGGTACAAGTACCATACTGTTCTGATTACTTTAGCCTTGCAGTGTAGTGTGAAGTCAGGTAGTGTGACACCTCCAGCTTTGGTGTTTTTGCTCAGGATTGTCTTGGCTATATGGGGTCTTCTCTAATTCCATATAAAATTTAAAATAGTTTTTTTATAATTCTGGGAAGAATGTTAATGGGGTAGTATGATGGGAATAGCCTTGAATCCATAAACTGCTTTGGGCAGTATGGCCATTTTCACAACATTGATTCTTCCTATCCATGAGCATGGAATGCTTTTTCTGTTTGTGTCCTCTCTTATTTCCTTGAGCAGTGATTTGTAGTTCTTCTTTAAGGGGTCCTTCACATCCCTTGTTAGCCCTATTTCTAGGTATTTTATTCTCTTTGTAGCAATTGTGAATGGGAGTTCATTCATGATTTGGATCTCTGCTTGCCTAGTGTTGGTTAAAAGAATGTTTGTGATTTTTGCACATTGATTTATACCCTGAGACTTTGCTGAAGTTGCTTATCAGTTAAAGGAGTTTGGGGGCTCAGATGATGGAATTTTCTAATTATAAAATCATTTTGCCTGAGGAGACAACTTGACTTTCTCTCTTCCTATTTGCATACACTTTCTTTCTCTCTCCTGATTGCCATGGCCAGAACTTCCAATACTATGTTGAATAGGTGTGGTGAGAGAGGGCATCCTGGTCTTGCACCAGTTTTCAAAGGGAATGGTTTCAGTTTTTGCCCACTCAATATGATATTGGCTGTAAGTTTGTCATATTCTGTTGAGATATGTTGCACCAATACATAGTTTGTAGTGAGTTTTTAACATGAAGGAGGTTGAATTTTATCAAAGGCTTTTTCTGCATCTGTTGAGATAATCACGTGGTTTGTGTCATTGGTTCTGTTTATGTGATGAATTACGTTTATTGATTTACATATGTTGAACCAGGCTTGCATCCCAGGGATGAAGCCAGCTTGATCATGGTGGATACGTTTTTTTGCTGTTCTGCTGGATTTCGTTTGCCAGTATTTTACTGAGGATGTTGCATTGATGTTTATTAGGGATATTGCCATGAAATTTGCTTTTTTTGTTGTGTCTGTACCCAATTTTGGCATCAGGATGCTGGCCTCATAAAATGAGTTAGGGAGGACTCTCTCTTTTTCTATTGTTTGGAATAGTTTCAGAAGGAATGTTACCAGCTCCTCTTCATATTTCTGGTAGAATTCAGCTATGAATCCCTCTGGTCCTGTGCTTCTTTTGGTTGGTAGGCTATTAATTCTGGCCTCAATTTCAGAATTTGTCATTGGTCTATTCAGGGTTTTCACCCTTTTAGGAGGGTGTATGTGTCCAGGAATTTATCCATTTCTTCTAGATTTTCTAGTTTATTTGCATAGAGGTGTTTATAGTATTCTCTGATGGTAGTTTGTATTTCTGTGGGATCAGTGGTGATCCCCATTATCAATTTTTTTATTTTACTTTAAGTTCTGGGGTATGTGTGCAGAACGTGCAGGTTTGTTACATCGGTATACATGTGCCATGGTGGTTTGCTGCATCCATCACCTTGTCATCTACATGAGGTATTTCACCTAATGTTATTCCTCCCTTATTCTCCCAGCCCCTGCCATCCCTCCCCTAGCCTCTCCACTGACAGGCCCCAGTATGTAATGTTCCCTTGCCCTTTGTCCATGTGTTCTCATTGTTCAACACTCACTTCTGAGTAAGAACACGTGGTGATTAGTTTTCTCTTCTGGTGTAAGTTTGCTGAGAATGATGGTT
This sequence comes from Cheracebus regulus, assembly GCA_963574635.1. Classification (NCBI taxonomy): domain Eukaryota; kingdom Metazoa; phylum Chordata; class Mammalia; order Primates; family Pitheciidae; genus Cheracebus; species Cheracebus regulus. Next base: position 2,419 of record CAUYQU010085028.1, read on the forward strand.
TCTAGCTTTATCAATGTACCTGCAAAGGACTTGAACTCATCCTTTTTACGGCTGCATAGTATTCCATGGTGTATATGTGCCACATTTTCTTCATTTATTCTATCATTGATGGGCATTTGGGTTGGTTCCAAGTCTCAGCTATTGTGAACAGTGCCTCAGTAAACATATGTGTGCATATTTCTTTATAATAGAATGATTTATAATCCTTTGGTTATATACCCAGTAATAGGATTGTTGGGTCAAATGGAATTTCTAGTTCTAGATTCCTGAGGAATCACCACACTGTCTTCCACAATAGTTAAACTAATTTACATTTCCACCAATAGTGTAAAAGTGTTCTGATTTCTCCACATCCTCTCCAGCATCTCTTGTCCCTGCTTTTTAATGATCGTCATTCTAACTGGCATGAGATGGTATCTCAATGTGGTTTTGATTTGCATTTCTCTAATGACCAGTAATGATTAGCATTTTTTCATGTTTTTTAGCTGCATAAATGTCTCCTTTTGAGAAGTGTCTATTCATATCCTTCACCCACTTTTTGATGGGGTTGATTTTTTTTTTCTTGTAAATTTATTTAAGTTCTTTATAGATTCTGGATATTAGCCTTTTGTCAGATGGGTAGATTGCAATTTTTTGCCCATTCTGTTCATTGCCAGTTTACTCTGATGATAATTTCTTTTGCTATGCAGAAGCTCTTAAGTTTAATTAGATCCCATTTGTCTATTTTGGCTTTTGTTGTCATTGCTTTTGGTGTTTCAGTCATGAAGTCCATGTCCATGTTGTATCCTGAATGGGACTGTCTAGGTTTTCTCCCTGAGTTCTTTTGGTGTTAGGCCTTATGTTTAAGTCTTTAATCCATCTGGAGTTAATTTTCATATAAGGTGTAAGGAAGGGATTCAGTTTCAGCTTTCTGCACATGGCTAGCCAGTTTTACCAACACCATTCATTAAATAGGGAATCCTTTCTCCATTGCTTGTTTTTGTCAGGTTTGTCAAAGATCAGATGGTTGCAGGTGTGTGGTGTTACTTCCGAGGTCTCTGTTCTGTTCCGTTGATCTATATCTCTGTTTTGGTACCAGTATTATGCTGTTTTGATTACTGTAGCCTTGTAGTATAGTTTGAAGTCAGGTAGCATGAGGCCTCCAGCTTTGTTTTTGTTTTTGTTTAGAATGCTTTTGGCTATGCAGGCTCTTTTTTGGTTCCATATGAAATTAAAGGTGTTTTTTTTCCAATTCTGTGAAGAAAGTCAATGGTAACTTGATGGTGATAACATTCAATCTATAAATTACTTTGGGCTGTATGGTCATTGTCATGATATTGATTCTTCCTAATCATGAGCATGGAAAGTTTTTCCATCTATTTGTGTCCTCTCTTATTTCCTTGAGCAGTGGTTTGTAGTTGTCCTTGAAGAGGTCCTTCACATCTCTTGTTAATTTTGTTTCTAGGTATTTTATTCTCTTTGTAGCAATTGTGAATGGGAATTCACTCATGATTTGGTTCTCTGTTTGTCTGTTATTGGTGTATAGGAATGCTTGTTTTTTGTTTTTGCACATTGATTTTGTATACTGAGATTTTGCTGAAGTTGCTTATCAGCTTAAGGAGGTTTTGGGCTGAGACACTGGGGTCTTCTAAATATACAATCATGTTGTCTGCACATAAAGACAATTTGACTTCCTCTTTCCTAATTGAATACCCTTTATTTCTTTTTCTTGCCTAATTGCCCTAGCCATATCTTCCAATACTATGTTGAATAGGAGTTGAGAGAGAGGGTATCCTTGTCTTGTGCTGATTTTTAAAGAGAATGCTTCCAGTTTTTGCCTATTCAGTATGATACTGGCTGTGGGTTTGTCATAAATAGCTCTTATTATTTTGAGATACATTCCATCAATACCTAGTTTATTGAGAGTTTTTAGCATAAAGGGCTGTTGAATTTTGTAAAAGGCCTTCTCTGCATCTATTGATATAATCACGTGGTTATTTTTGGTTCTGTTTATATGATGGGTTATGTTTATTGATTTGTGTATGTTGAACCAGCCTTGCATCCCAGGGTTGAAGCCAACTTCATTGTGATGGATAAGCTTTCTGATGTGCTGTTGGATTCAGTTTGCCAGTACTTTATTGAGGATTTTCACATCAATGTTCATCAGGGATATTGGCCTGAAATTTTCTTTTTAAGTTGTGTCTCTGACAGGTTGTGGAATCAGAATGATGTTGGTCTAATAAAATGAGTTAGGGAGGATTCCCTTTTTCTATTATTTGTAGTAGTTTTAGGAGGAATGGTACCAGCTCCTCTTTGTACCTCTGTAGATATCTATTAGGTCCACTTGCTCCAGAGCTGAGTTCAAGTCTTCAATATCCTTGTTATTTTTCTGTCTCATTGATCTAATACTGACATTGGGGTGTTAATGTCTCCCACAATTATTGTATGGAAGTCTACATCTCTTTGCAAGTCTCTAAGATCTTGTTTTATGAATCTAGGTGCTTCTGTATTGGGTTCATATGTATTTAGAATAGTTAGCACTTCTTGTTGAATTGTTAACTTTACCATTATTTAATGCCCTTCTTTGTCTCTTTTAATCTTCGTTGGTTTAAAGTCTGTTTTGTCAGAGACTAAGATTGCAACCCCTGCTTTTTTCTGCTTTCCTTTTGCTTGGTAAATTTTTCTTCATCCCTTTATTTTGAGTCCGTGTGTGTCTTTGCACATGAGGTGGGTCCCCTGAATACAGCACACCGATGGGTCTTGACTCCTTATCCAATTTGCCAGTCTGTGTTTTCTAATTGCAGCATTTAGCCCATTTACATTTAATGTCAGTATTGTTATATGTGAGTTTGATCCTGTCATCATAATGCTATTTGGTTGTTTAGCAAACTAGTTGATGTAGTTTCTTTGTAGTGCCATTGGTCTTTATATTTGGGTATGTTTTTGTAATGGCTGGTACAAGTTTTTCCTTTCCATATTTAGTGCTTCTTTCAGGAGCTCTGGCAGGGCAGGCCTGGTGGTAATGAAATCCCTCAGCATTTGCTTATCAGATTTTATTTCTCCTTCACTTATGAAACTTAGTTTGGCTGGATATAAAATTTTTAGTTTGGTTGGATATGAATTTCACAGGTTGAAAACGTTTTTCTCTAAGAATGTTGAATATTAACCCACAATCTCTTATGCCTTGTAGAGCTTCTGTTGAGAAGTCCACTCTTAGTCTGATGGGCTTCCCTTTGTAGGTGACCTTGACTTTCTCTCTGGCTGCCTATAACAGGTTTTCCTTCATTTTTACTGTGGAGAATCTGATGCTTATATGCCTTGGGGTTGACCTTCTCACTGGGTCTCTTAATGGTGTTCTCTGTATTTCCTAAATTTGCATCTTGCTAGGTTGGGGAAATTTTCCTGGATAATATCTTGAAGTGTGTTTTCAGCTTGCTTCCATTCTCCCCATTTCCTTCTGGTACTCTAATCAATCATAGGCTCAGTCTTTTTATGAAGTCCCATACTTCTTAGAGGCTTTGTTCATTCCTTTTCATTCTTTTTTCTCTGTTCTTGTCAGCCTGTCTTATTTCAGTGCGGTTGTCTTCAAACTGATTTTCTTCTGCTTGGTCTATTCAGCTATTAATACTTGTGTATGCTTCATGAAATTCTTGTGCTGTGTTTTTCAGCTCCATCAGGTCATTTATGTTCCTCTCTAAACTGGTTATTCTAGTTAGCAATTGCTCTAACCTGTTGTCAAGATTCTTAGCTTCTTTGCATTGGGTTAGAACATGCTTCTTTAGCTCAGTGTTGTTTTTTATTACTCATCTTCTGAAGCCTACTTCTGTCAGTTCATCCATCTGATTCCCTGTCCAGTTCTGTGCCCTTAATGGAGAGACATTGTTATCATTTGGAGAAGAGGCACTCTGGCCTTTTTTGTTTTCAGCATTTTTTTGTCGATTCTTTCTCATCTTCGTGAGTTTGTCTAGTTTCAGTCTTTGAGGCTGCTGACCCTTGGATGGGATTTTTACAGGGGCTTTGTTATTGTTGTTGTTGATGATGCTGAATTGTTGTTGTTGCTTGATGCTGTTATTGCTTTCTGCTTGTTTTTCTTTAAATGATCAGGTCTCTCTTCTGTAGGGCTGCTGAAGCTTTCTGGGGGTTCACTTCAGCCCCTAGTCATCTGATTCACTTCTACTTGGAGATGTCACTCAAGGAGGCTGGAGAACAGCAAAAATGGAGGCCTGCTCCTTCTTCTGGGACCTCTGACCTCAAAACACACCAACCTGATGCCAGCAGGATCACTTCTGTATAGGGTGTCTACAAGCCCTGTTGGAGGTCTCACCCAGGTGGGTGGCATGGGGAACAGGACTCATTTAATGAAGCACTTTATCCATTGGTGGTAGGGGTGCGCCTGACCGGGGGGAAACCCACTCATCTGGGCTGCCCAGATTCCTCGCAACTATCAGGAGGGAAGGCTAAGTCTGCTGGTCCACAGAGACTGTGGCCACTTCTCACCAAGAGCCTCAAGCCAGGGAGATCCAGGTTCTATCCCTGAGCCTGTGGCTGGAGGTACTGGAGTTCCTGCAGGGAAGCTCTGCCCAGTGAGAAAGGATGGGTCAGGGTCAGGCCTGAAGAGGAACTTGGCTGCAGACTGCCACATCTGGTGTGTTGGGCCATGGAGAACAAAGCTTGGGACCAAGCCATTCAACCTTCCTGGCTCCAGCAGGGGGAAAGCAAAGCCTGTGGCTTTAGAGATGGCTGCTGCCCTCCCTGCACCCAGACAGCTTAGCTTGTTAGGCAGTCCCAGTGCTGGCTGCTGCCCCTCTCCCAACGAGCTCAAAGAACTTTGACAGCAGGCAGCTGTGGTGCTGGTGAGCCTTTTCCTCGGGAGTTTGGTAGGCTTAAGCAGATTCCAGTTGAGAGGATGTTAAGAGTCTGCACATTCCAGGGTTGGGACCCTAGGCCCTGGTGGCATGTGTTCGCAAATGGGATCTTCCAATCTGTGGATTGCACCATTCCGTGGAGAAAGCACGGTTTCCTTGTTTGGGTAGCACACTCACTCACCACCTCCCTTGGCTGGACGGATGAGGCTCCCCTTTCCTGTGTGGCCCTCAGGTGGGTCACCACACCACATTGTTCTTCCTTCTCTCCATGGGTCATGTCAGCCTCCTAGTCAGTTCTGAGAGAACCTGGATACCTTGGTTGCCAGTGAAGGACTCACACACTTATGTTTTTTTTCAGTGGGAGCCTCTGAACATTGCTGTTTCTGGTTGGCCATCTTGGCTCTGCCTCAAAAATATTTTTAAGGAAGCAAATTTATCAGTGAGAGTTCCTTTGAATGTATCTTATATTCAAAGATCATTCACATTAAAGGCCAAATAGTCTGCCATCACTGAAAATTGTCAGATAGAATTTTAATGAAAAGAAAATTAGAACAAAGAGTTCTAAGGAAAAGAAAAGCTAATAATTTATGGGCAGATCGTTGTTTAAGCATTGTATTTGGAATTTGATGTTTAAGAAATAAGAGTATAAGCCAATTAAAGAAAAATGTGTTATAGCTGCAAATGAAAGAAGATTAAAAATGGAAATTATGTATTAAAACTTCATATAGTTTAGACTTTTAAGGTAAATTTATTTGTCCACTCACATAAAAAGCTTTTTTAACTGGAAAAAATATTCATAAGGATGCAAGAGCTGATGTGGAAGCTCTCACTATTTTTCAAAGCAGCAGTGGTGTAAATATCATTAACAATCTCATTTTAAGTGGAAAACAGGGGTGGATCCAAACGGACCACACAGAGATTTGGAAAGGCTGACATTTGAAAGTGGTACCTGGAACCCAAGGAAGGTTAAGACAATATACATTGGAAGATATTGGAAGATATAAGGAAATTACTAAGTAGAATGCCAAGCTTCCCCTACCTCCACAAAAAAAAAAAAAAAACAATGAAATAAAAAGACCTGAAACCATTTTACGATGATTTGGTACCACTTTGTATAACAATCTCTGGAGAATTAAAGATGTAAAATAATTTGCTTCTGGACTATAGAAATGATAATAGAATGTGGGTAATTGTGGTCTCTGGGCAGAGGCTGTTAATGAGCTCTAAGATCCCCAACAGCAGACGCGGATGTCAGCCTGTCTCATCTGTTGACAGTGACTGCTGAAGGTCTCCCTCAATTGAGTTCCTGTTTTATAATAGGAAGCAATTATTAAGTATCTGGGAAAACTGGCTATTGTAAAAAATTCTGTAAAATAATTTTTTATTGAAAGAAATGTTCAACATTTTAAAAAATATATATTTTTTCTACCTTAACTTGTTGAACAAATGAAACATCTAAGAGACCAACCATTCTGAGCTCCCTTTCTCTTTCCCCTATTCATTCTCCACACAGTACATAAAGCTGGCTGAAGGGGTGATTTGTCACCACATAACCCAGCCACATGACTCAGATCACGCCCCCCACCAACTTGCACATACACTCAGTCACATTCACCAAGGCCACTGAGTGATCACCAAACATCATTAAAAGTTTAAAGAAAAGAATAGGTATTGCAACACAGAAAAAAAAAATTAAGGCTGTATATTAGCTATCACAGTTTAACATTTTCTGGGCCATATTTACCAAGGCAGGCATTAGGCTCCTACAATATGGTGTTTAACCTTATTGGTGTCCTCTCCCCCTAGTATAGCTCACTGTTCATCTTTCCCACCACCCAAAATTTATGTCTGTTGATATAAAATACCTCAGTTCTATGTTGTCTCTTTAAAACTAATACACTTGAGGCCCGGTCTTCCACTCCTCAAGCCATTAGCAAAGCATTTAGGACACTTCAATTCCTTTTGGGGGGGGAAAAAACCAACTCTGGTTAAGTAAAATAATTATATTTTTTAAACCTCAAAATAAGCATTTTGCAAAGTTCTGGGCAAAGGGAAGACACTGTTATTGATCATTGTTGTTACTGCTTTTTTAAAAAAATTTTAATTTTGTGGGTACATAGTAGGTCTATATATTTATGGGGTACATGAGATACTTTAATACAGGCATGCAATGCATAATAATCACATCATAGAAAATGTGATATCTATTCTCTCTAGCATTTATCCTTTGTGTTACAAAAATAATCTGTTTATACTATTTTGGTTAATTTTAAATGTACAATTAAATTTTTATTGATTATAGTCACCCTATTGTGCTATGAAATACTAAGTCTTATTCATTATTTCTATTTCCATACCCACTAAACACCCCCTCTTCTCCTTACCAACCCCTCCCTACCCTTCCTAACCTCTAGTAACCATCCTTCTACTCTCCATCTCTGTGAATTTAATCATTTTAATTTTTAGCTTGTACAAATAAATGAGAACATGTGGAGTTTGTCTTTCTGTGTCTGGCTTATTTCACTTACCAAATGACAGGATCTCATTCTTTTTATGGCGAATTGTACTTCGCTGTGTATATGTACCACATTTTCTTTATCCCTTCATCTGTCGATGAACACTTAGGCTGGTTCTAAATCTTGGCTGTTGTGAACAGTACTGCAATAAACTGGGAGTGCAGATGTCTCTTCGATACACTGATTTCCTTTCTTTGGGGTATATACCTAGCAGTGGGATTGCTGGATCATATGGTAGCTCACCTTTTAGTTTTTTGAGGAACCTCCAAACTGTTCTCCATAGTGGTTATACTAATTACATTCCCTCCAACAGCATACGAGGGTTCCCTTTTCTCCATATCCTTGCTAGCATTTGCTATTACCTGTCTTTTGGATATAAGCCATTTCAGCTAAGGTGAGATAATATCTCCTTGTAGATTTGATTTTCATTTCTCTGATGATCAGTGGCACTGAGTACCTTTTCATTATGTCTGTTTGCCATCTGTATTTCTTCTTTTGAGAATTGTCTATTTACTTTGCTAATTTTTAATCAAATTATTATTATTTTTGCTACAGAGTTGTTTGAGCCCCTTACATAGTCTGGTTATTAATCCCTTGTCAAATGGGTAATTTGAAAATATTGTCTTCCATTCTGTATGTTATCTCTTCCATTTTGCTGATTTTTTTTTAATGTGCAGAAGCTTTTTAACTTGATGTGATCCTGTTTGTCCCTGTTTGCTTTGGTTGCCTATGCCTGTGTGGTGTTACTCCAGAAATCTTTGCCAGGACAAAAGTCCTGGATATTTTCCTCAATATTTTATTTTAGGAGTTTCATAGTTTGAGGTCTCAGATGTTTGTCTTTAATCCATTTTGAATTGATTTTTGTATATCGCAAGAGGTAGGGGTCTACTTTCCTCTGCACAAGAATATCAGGTTTTCCCACCACACTTTATTGAAGAGACTTTTTTCCAACATATGTTCTTGTCACCCTTGTTGAAATGAGTTCACTGTAGATGTATGGATTTGTTTGTGGGTTCTCTACTCCATTCCATTGGTATTTTTTTATGCCAGTACCATGCTGTTTTGGTTATTATTGCTCTGTAGTATAATTTGATGTCAGGTAATGTGATTCCTCCAGCTTTGTTCTTTTTGTTCAGGATAGCTTTGGTCATTCTAAATATTTTCACATTTCCATATAAATTTTTGGATTGTTTTTTCTATTTCTGTGAAGAATTTCATTGGCATTTTGGTAGGGATTGCATTGATTCTGTACATTACTTTGGTTAGTATAGACATTTTAACAATATTGATTCTTCCAAACCATGAACATGAAATATGCTTCCATTTTTTAGATCCTCTTAAATTTCTTTCATCAGTGTTTTATAGTTTTCATTGTAGAAATCTTTGACTTCTTCGATTAAATCTTTGGAATTTTATTTGTGGCTATTGTAAAAGAGATTTAAAAAAAATTTTTTTTCAGATTATTCAGTGCTGGCGTATAGAAATGCTACTGATTTTTGTATGTTGATTTCATATCCTGCAACTTTCCCGAATATGTTCATCAGTTCTAATAGCTTTTGGTGGAGTCTATAGGTTTTTCCAAATATAAGATTACATCATTTGAAAGCCAGGATAATTTGATTTCTTCCTTTCCAAACTAGATGCCCTTTATATCTTTCTCTTGTCTGACTGCTCTAGCTAGGACTTCCAGTACTATTTTGATTAGCAGTGGTGAAAGTGGGCATCCTTGTCTTGTTCCAGGTTTTAGAGAAAAGGATTTCAATTTTTCCCAACTTGGTATGGTACTAGTTGTGAGTCTGTTTTATACACCTTTTATTATGTGGAGGCTTGTTCCTTCTATACCCAGTTCTTTGAGGGTTTTGTATTATGAAGTAATGTTGAATTTCATTAAATGCTATTTCAGAATCAATTGAAATGATCATATGGCTTTTGTCCTTCATTCTGTTGATATGATGTATTACACTGATTGCTTTTTATATGTTGAGTCATCCTTGTATCCTTGGGATAAATCTCACTTGGTCATAATGAATGATCTTTTTAATGTATTGTTGAATTCAGTTTGCTAGTATTTCGTTGATGACACTGTTGTTATTCTTAATACTTCCATGGTCAGCAGGAACTCTCTCTGTGTTCAGAATCCCCTAGAAAAGGCAGGTCTTCCCTGTGCTGCAACACCAGTCCCACCAACCAGGCCTGGCAGTTTGGAATAATATGCCAGCCTTTCTCCCACAATGGTTCACGTCTCCAGAAACACTACTCAGACCATATCAGAAATTGGTTTTCAGTGATTTCTTACAATGTCAGGACCCTGGCCCCTGGGTCTCCCCAATAAGCAAAGCTTCTTCTTCCTATCCTTTATTGAAGCCTGCTAGTTTCACTGCATATAAACACTTGGCATAGTCCCTTCCTCTTATCTCTGGGCCACTGAAGCTTGGCTATTTTCTAAACCTCTCTCTCCCTAGACATCCAAATACTTTTGTTCCTATTGGTGCCCAGACCCAAAGATCTCATCCTTGGGATTCCTGGTAATGCCATGTTTGGAACCAGTTAATTCCAGCATTTAGATCCTTACAGCAACTCACAGATCCTATTTCCCTGGAAATGGTGCTCAGTTCACCTCTTGCTTTTCTGTTCTTCCTTCCTTCTGAATTCAGAAAGACTTGGATCAGTGGATTTCCTTTAGGCCTAGGAACATTTTTCCTGCTATATTTTGAGTGCCTTATCTCAGGCCATCTATGGTCTCATGGCATTTTAACAAGGTTGCTGGTTGAAGATGCACAGCACTCCAGGACTGAAAATTTTGAGGGATTCTTCAAATATAGCCCAGGCCCTATACTTACCAGAAGTCACAAAAATAATAACATTTAATTTAATAAATTCTTCCCTGTTAGTTTCTCCACAGTGTTAAGCACCTCATATGCATGATCACATTTAATTGTTCCCAAATCTCACTGAGAAAAGTATTTTTATTATATCCATTTTACAGATGAAGAAATTGAAATTCAAAAGGGCTAGACAATTTGCCCAAGATCACAAAAGTAGCAGGTGCCAAAGTCAAGTCTGAATGCACTTTACTACTAGACATACTGCCACTGAAATTATTTCTTTAACATGCTCTCCAAAACCAGTCCTGTTATGTTACTAATCTGTGTATTTATAAGTCAGTTTCAGATGCCTTCTCTAGTTAAGAGACTGGCAGATGACATGATGGTTCAGTCCAGAAAAGCTTGTTGAGAACTGCTAAACAGAGCTGGAAGTTTGCCCTCAGACATAGCTCACAGAGAAAGTTTTCTATGAGGCTGTAGGAGATTGTTTTAGTCTGTTTTCCCACTGCTGATAACGACATACCCAAGACCGGGCAATTTACAAAAGAAAGAGGGTTTAATGTGCTTACACTTCCACATGTCTAGGGAGGCCTTATAATCATGGCAGAAGGTGAAAGGCACATCTTGCATGGTGGCAGACAAGAGAGGAATAAGAGCCAAGTGAAAGGGGTTTCCCCTTATAAAACCATCAGATCTTGTGAGACTTATTCACTACCATAAGAACAGTATGGGGGAAACCACCCCCAAGATTCAATTATCTCCCATGATTTAATTATCTCCCACTGGTTCTCTCCCACAACATGAGGGAATTATGGGAACTACAATTTGAGATGAGATTTGCATGGAGACACAGCCAAACCATATCAGAGATTCTCTGAAACTCAGAATAGAGAGAGATCGTCCAACATAGTCCCTAAAGAGTCAAGATCAACCCTTGAAGTCATTGACTATTAATGACAGCTATCATCCCTACTTCTCCCTGAAAGGCCATTAAACTGTCAAAAGAGCCAAGCTTGGCTTCTGACCAGCTCACAGAACTAAGGCCCCAGAGTCTTCTCTACTATTACCTGAGGCTTCAGTGGAAGTTGCTAAGCTCACCAAGCTAATTTAGAAATTTCTAGTCAGGATGACAAAGGTAACTGAAACATCTGGCCCGATCATAAGAATGGCCCATATTAGCCATACTTGGGCTTTCCAGAGGATTCCTTTAAAATTTTTAGGTATGTTAAAACTACATGAAACACCCTCAATATTAGCCCCAGAACCTGTACACTGCCCCCTCTGGCTCGAGCTCCTCAGGAACTCCCACACATCTAAGATCCTTCAGTTGCACAATACTGTTGGAGTTTTTGGCTAAGTGTTCTTTCCTGAATGCCCTTTCTATTATGTCTCCATAGTTATACATCTGGTTGTAAAGGAGCAGTTCCAGAAGTATGCTTCATACTCAAACCTTGGATCTCCACCCTGTAAGTGTAATTCCTACTTCTAGCTCTATGGGTACCCACAACACTAGTATATCCCTTCCATTTCATTCATTATCTACCAGGCATTGACAAGGCAACTTGGTATAAAACACAACCCAACAGACATAGGTAGTGGTCCCAGAAGTGTCATTAACTAGGCAAGTCATTGAAATGTATGTGCTTCAGTCTCCTCATCTCTGGGATGAGCAGTCTGAATGATTACTAAGCTTCCTGCCAGCTCCAGCTGTTCAAGTTTTCTGCTCCAATGTTTTGCTGCCATTTAAAGTGAGACATAGCTTCTTCCCTAATTATTCCTTTTCTTATCTTCCCTATAGTGGCTGGTATTTCCAATTTGTTCCCTAATGTCTTAACCCTGGAGACATCTTTTATTTTGTTTTCGTTTTCCCTGCATAACTAGCCTAACAATGCCAAGTTCTGCAGAATGACAGTACTTAAACATATCCCTCTACCTCCTTTGCTTCAGCCTCCATCCATATCATTTTTACCTGTATACAAACTTCTCCAATTTTCTTACTAATTTAGTCCTCTTACTTGTTTTTTCTTCCCAACACTTATATATACTTATATAACAACAGTCAACTCCTTCAAGTGTTATTTGATGTCTTCCTCCTTATGAGAGGCTCCCAAGTGCCTCTTGTGTTAGTTAAACTTTTAATAAAGGGTTTTCAACCAGTATCTTAAGCATACTCATCTCAGGCTACCTGTGGTCTCATGACATTTTAAGTTTGTAGAGAGAACACAATAGTAACAAACTCTTGAAATAATATTTGCCATTTCTTTCAGACCCCCAAACTTAGAAAAGGTCATAGAAAGTTAGTTGCTGCTTATTAACATCTAATAGCTTGTGTTATTCCCATAGGCAGAATAAAAAAAATTAGCAATTTCAATTTGACAGTGACATAAACACCTGTCTGGCTAATGAATTCCTTGCCAAGTGCATGTTCCAAAAGAGAAAGCAATGTCACCTTTAACATAAGTGGCTTTTCTTAGAATGCTGGAGTTACACCAAGGAAAAGTAAAATCTATGAACAGCATAAAATAAAAATTATTGGAGTTATGTCTCTGTGAACATTAAAATGGGGTACTATGCCATTTCAGTTTACTAAACTATATTTCCTATCTTTTTCATGAACAATCATGGTGCCAACATCCATTAAATTTTTATAAGAAACTTCAGGTTCATGAGTTCATGTAATTTTGTCAAAGCAAAATAAAATACTCTTTTTTCTAATACTAGAAGAAAAACTACCCAAATTATACAAAAGTAAATTCTCAAAAGTAAAATCACTAGGTTCTCAAAGTTGATAAATATAACCACTAAGAAAATAGACTTCCCAAAATCTGATATATGCCAAGTGTCTTGTAGGTTGAGACTCGTCTGTGCTATAACACATGGTGAATCACAAGAAACATTTTAAAACACAATATTCAACTGAAGCCTTACTTGTTATTAATTTGAGTTCTGGCATTAGGACACAATATCCTTGGTTTATTTTTTCCAGTTGTATTAAAGTATAATTGACAAATAAAAATTACATATATACATTTAATTGTATATATCTAAAGTATACAATGTGATATTTTGATATATATTATATATGTATATTGTGAAATAATTACCCATATCAAGTTAATTAAGGTATCTATCACTTCACATAGTTACCATGTTTTTTGTAGAGAGAATGACAGCATTTAATGTCTACTCCTTTTGCAAATTTCAAATATACAATGTACTATCATTAACTATAGTCAGCACACTATACATTAGATCTCCAGAACTTATGCATCTTATACAACTGAAACTTGATATCTTTTGGCCAACATTTGCTTATTTCTCCCAGTCCTACGACCTAGTAGCCACCATTTCTACTTTCTGCTTCTTTGAGTTTAACTGTTCTAGATTCCTCACGTAAGTATTTATGTTTCTGGGTCTGGCTTATTTCACTTAGCATAATGTCCTTTAGTTCCTCCATGTTGTAGCATCTGTCAGAATTCCTTTGCTTTTTAAGGCAGAATAGTATTCCACTGAATGTCAGTGAGTGTGTGTATCTCATATTTTCTTTATACATTCATCCATCAGTGAAAACTGGACTCCATATCTTAGCTATTGTGCATAATGCTGCAATGAACTTGGGAATGCAGATACCTCTTAAAGATACAGATTTCATACCCTTGGAATTTATACCCAGAAGTGGGATTAATGAATTATATGACAATTCTATTTTAAACTTTTTTTGGAACATCCATACTGTTTTCCATAACAGCTATACCAATTCACATTCCCATCAACAGAGTACAAAGATTCCCTTTTCTTTACAACCTCCTCAATACTTATCTTTTGTCTTTTTAATAATGACCACTGTAACAGGTATAAGGTGATATTTCATTGTGGTTTTAATTTGTTGACTAGTAATGTTTAACATTTTTTCATGTACCTGTTGGCCATTTGTATCTTCTTGAGAGAAATATCTATTCAGGTCCTTTGCCCATTTTTAATAAAGTTTTTTGATGTCTTGCTATTGAATTATTTGAGTTCCTTATACATTTTGGTTATTAACCTCTTATCAAAAGTGTGGCTTGCAAGTATTTTCTCTCATTCAATAGGCTTTCTCTTATAGCAAACTATTGACTGAAAACCTTCTGATAACATCAACAGTTGATCAACACATATTTTGTATATTATTATATATTACTAAAATAGAGTAAGTTAGAAAAAATATTAAGAAATCATAAGGAAGGCCATATGTATTTACTATTCATTAAGTGGATATGGGTCATATTAAGAGCCTTCTTTCTTGTAGTCTTCATGTTGAGTAGGCTTAGAAGAAGAAGGAGAAGAGGTTGATCTTGCTATCTCAGTGGTGACAGGCAGAAGAAAACCTACATATGAAGTGGACCTGCACATTTCAAACTCATGTTGTTCAAGGCTTAATTATATAAGATCATGCCATCTGAAAACAGAGACAATTTTACTTCTTCATTTTTAATTTAGATGGCTTTTTGCTACTTTTCTTGCCTAATTGCCAAATTGCTGTGGCTAGGACTTCCAGTACTATATCAAATAGAAGTAGCAAGAAGAGGCACCCTCCTTTTTTAATCTTACAGGAAAAGCTTTCCTACCAGTGGTGACATTTGGTGTGATGCTAGCTGCGGGCTTGTAATATATGGACTTTATTACATTGAGGCCCTATTCTCAGAGTTCCACTAGGCACTGCCCTAGTAGAGGCAATCTGTGATGGTGCCACCCTGCACCAGATCTCTGCCTGGGCACTCAGCCATTCTGATACATTCTCTAAAATACTAGGTGAAAGCTGCCAAACTTCCATTACTCTTGCATTCTAGAAGCCTACTGATTTAACATTATGTGGAAGCTTCCAATACCTATGGCTTGTGCCCTCCAAAGTGGTGGCAAGAGCAGTACCTGCAGACCACTGAGTTGTGTCTAGAGGCAGAGCAGTGAGGATATGAGAAGCAGCATCTTGAGGTGACACCAGGTAGCAGCACCCTGGCCTGTCCCCTGAAACCATTCTATTTTCTCAGGTCTCTGGGCCTGTAATGGGTCAGACAGCATTAAATATTTCTAAAATGCCTTCAGGGCCTTATCACCGTTGTCTTAATTATTAGTACCTGGCTCCCCTTTGCCATGCTAATCTCCCTAGCAAGTGATTGCTCCAAGGATCCTTGTATTTCTCTCCTGAAAATGCTCTTCCTTTCTCTACCACATGGTCAGGCTGCAAACTTTCCAAACTTTTATGCTCTGCTTCCTTTTTAATTAAAAATTTCCACCTTTAGGTAATTCCCTTTCTGCCATATCTGATCGTAAGCTATTAAAAGCAGTCATTTCACTTCTTGAAGGCTATGCTGCTAAGACATACCTTCTGCCAGATAACCCTAGGTCATCACTGTTAAGTTTAGCCTTCCACAAAGTCCTAGGGCATTGGCATAATGCAGACAAGTCTTGCTAGAGCACAACAAGGGCGACTTTTTCTACAGCTTCCAATAACTTTCTCGCTTTTATGTGAGACCTTGTCAGCACGGCCTTCACTGTCTATATTTTTATCAGCATTTTAAAAGTAACCCCTTAACCAATATCTAATAAATTTTAAAATTTTCCTCATCTTTCTGTCTTCCTCTGAACCCTCCAACTTCTCCCTCTGTTCATTACCCCCAATTCCAAAGTCACTTCCACATTTTCAGATATTTTTGAACAACATCTAACTCCTTGGTACCAATTTTTGTCTTAGTTCATTCAGTGTTGCTTTAAAGAAATATATGAGACTGGGTAATTTATAAGGAAAAAAGTTTGTTTGGCTCACAGTTCTGCAGGCTGTACAAGATGCAAAGTGCCAGCATCTGCTTCTGGTGAGGGCCTCAGGTTGCTTCCACTCATAGCAGAAAGTAAAATGGAGTCGGCATGTACAGAGATCACATGGTAAGAGAGGAAACAAGTTGGGGGAGGTGGCACGTTCCTTTTAACAACCAGTTCTCTCATGGGAACTGACAGAGCAATAACTAACTCATTACCACAAGGACAGCACCAAGCCATTCATGATGGATCCACCTCTGTGACCCATACGCCTCCCACTAGGGTCCATCTCCAACATGGAAATCAAATTTCAACATGAGGTTTGTAGGGACAAACACCCAAAGTATAGCAGTCAAATACTACTAGGTTAGAATAAAGAGCAACTCCAACGCTTTCACCCTCTTCAATTACCAAAACCTAATGTGTGAATGAAACTTAATTGGTTCTATATTTGTCTCAGCTTCACTAAAGAAGGAGCTAGGAATTGGGGCAGGGAGTTATTTGTGCAGTATCCTTCTGCTTTCTACTTTCCCTTTCCATAATCTTTCCCAAATACACACAGATGAATAGACATGTACAATCACACACAAAGTATGATTTAAGAAAATAATGTTTGTCCTCCCTTCCCTCTCTTCCAAACTTTCTACCTGGAAAAAGCTGCAGATATAGATACCTGCTGAAGGTTTCAATCAGAACCTTGACTCTTAGCAAATAACCGAATACAAGATGACCTTTGGCTATGCAAAAACAGCCTGCATGTTACAGTCAACTCTGAAAGGAATGCTATGTAACAGTAGAGACTATATACAGGCTCTCTCTCTATCTCTCACTCTCTCTCTCTCACGTTCTCTCTCTCTCTCTCTCTCTCTCTATATATATATATATAAACAGTAGGGTCTGTATATATAACAGTAGGATCTATGTATAGACTCACTCTGTATATAGAGCCTCTACTGTTATACTATGTATTATATATAACATATATTCACATATGATACAAATATATTAATATATATTTACATTATATGTATATATTCATTCTGAAAATAAAATCTCTGTAGGTAAAGCCAAAATGGTACCACTCTAATGCCAGATTCTGCCCTCCTGAAGCCTATTTTAGAGCAAAGCTTCAGAAATTTGAGATGTCTGACATCCCTCTAGGTTGTTACATTTTGAAGAGCTGCTATTTTCCCAAACATGCAGATGGACAAGCCATTACAATGTTGTGGCATATTTATACAGATGTAATTGCTGATAATCTCTGGAAAAGATTTCAATTTCTTTTCACTTTGTAAAAATGTTATGACCTAACTCTAAATGTTCCTCTGCTCAGTAAGCAGCACATCACCTTCACACTCCCTGTGAATGTGTTATTAGTGGGAAAGAACAGAACCACTGAAAGATTTCTCTAATCATCCAGCCTAATTACAAGAGGAGTAAATTACTAAACGTTGTGCCTTAAATATAATAAAAAGAATAATTTACTAACCCAAAAGGAAGCTGCTCACTCAGTCAGATAATAACATATTAGTTTAGGCCCCGGAAATGTACCTCAGTGCTTATTATCATCATCACAATCTCATTATTTATTATTTATAGATCATGTTAATTACTGGTGGGGCGTTGCGCAGGATGCAAACACTGTTCAAGTGCATGTGTGGTCCTTACTCAGGTAGTATGGGCCAAAAAACACGAGACTTAAGAAAATGACTACTGAATTCAGTTAGTCCTGGTAGGTTTGTCATTTTCAAAAGTAGGATGCTGTTTAGAACCCAAAAATCCTTTTGAAACAAGATGGATTTCTCTCCTTCAGAAATTCAAAAGTAAAGTTTTGTAGCTTCATATTCCCTATTACTTCCAAACAAAGCCCTGGTATTTACACAACGCTGACCAATGGCCCCTTCCACACCCTGCCCTCAACTCCCTTCCTAAGCAATCTCCTTCCCCAATTATGACAGAACTCCTGTGCACATTGTTTCTGTCTCCTTAAAGCACCAGCAGCTGTCAGAACTACCTCCCGCCAAGGGGAGAGAGTTCAGCTCAACTGATTGATGCCTGAAGTTAATGAGGCCAAGGCCAAATGTCCCATTTGAACCCATTAGTTTTTCTATATGCCATGCTAAGTGACTACTCTTGAATCCAGCCATCTACTTAGCAAACCCATGAAAATGATCATAGGTGGACTGGGTGAAACGGTGAAGTGCTCTCAGAGCCAGTCCCTATCCCCTCTTCATCTAAGGCAGTGTTTAAAGTATAAGAGATGATGATTCTAAGGAGGAAACTTCCTCTGCTTTATAATTCTGTCCAGCAGATAATATTTAAGGGAGTCATATTCTCAACAAAGCTCAGCCTCTGTCTTCTCTAAGTCTCTGTAGGGGCATCTCTTGAAGTCGCCATCCTTCAGATTCAGGCGGCCCCAGTTCCTAATTCAATCAGTAAATAGTCAAGGCCAGCCAATAGGGGTTTGAATTGTTACTAGGAGCCCCAACAAGACAGCTGGTCTTTGTTCTGTCTGCCAAGTGGACCCCACTCCCTCAACCCCAGCCTAGTCTTAGTAGGGCAAAGCCAAAGCTTAGATGTGGCCCCTAAGCCAAGTGCCACTTTAGTGTTCTGTGTTCCAGAAGGCCACAAGCAACAGTTGTCTTTTTTGTGCAGCCTGCTGTCCTGTCTAATACTCAAGTCCAACCCAGAACCCAGTCCCTTGATTGGATCTGGATACTCTGCCTCTGTATTGTTTTCCAGAATCCTCTTCTAGGATAAAATCCCACCCTCCAAACTGAAGACAGGGTAATCCTCCTGTAAGGGAAAGCAACCACAGCCAGCCTGGCCTGCAGATTTTCAAGCATTTCCCTGTATGCCTCACTGCCATGACCATTCCCCATTGAGGATCTGGTATTGATGGTTTCCAGATTCTATAACTGGCTTATCCTTCCCCTCTTCCTCCTGTATACCCTCTCAAGTCCTGAATTGTCAAAAATCTAGTATGCCTTGCACCTGAACTAGGACATAGGGGCTAATACTATCAACTTTACTTGCCAAATTGCAGAAACAGAGAGCAGCTGAATAAGCACATGTTTTAAAATAGAAATGAAGGGATGTTCGAAAGAAAAGTATATGGGAACAGTTGGAGAGTATTTCTCTCCATGAGGGTAAACCGTTTTCATCCTGATGCCTGATTTTACTTTCTAATCCACCACACTTTTCTGTACTGTGTGTTCTAGGGACTAATTATTTATTTTCAACTTACCTTAAAGCAAATGGCACTGTGAACCAATTAATTTAAAGCTGATAAAACACACACTCATGAGAAACCTTCCTTGGAGGGATATAGGGTGAAAAGCAGTCCTGACAACTCCTGATTAGTTAAGTGGAAATCAGGATCTATGAAACAATGTTCTGCCACCCTGAGCCTGGGTCACGCCATGACCCTACAGCTGGTTGGACCTCACCTCTTACCATAGATTCTCTGTGCATCTTTACATTTCTCCAGCTTGGACCTTTCCCTTTGTTCTCACTGGGACCACTGGGTAGATCAGCAAATGTTCCATTGCTCACTTTTCATTCTGGCTGCAGGGAAGATAACCACATGCTTGTTTTATAGTACTTCTTCAGTAAGCCCTGAATTTGCTTACCTCTTGTACCTTTGAGATGGTTATAAAAGGCTTTCTGTCCCAAAGAATAACTTTTGGTTTCAACATGCTTTGCCTGCAGTATGCCAGAGCTAATCCAAATTTCTTTCAGAAAAAAAATTAATAAATAATCAATAAAGATAATTTTTCACAGGCAAAAAAATATGGCTCTATTCATGCCCAAATAATAACCACTCTACTTTTGCATGACACTTTATCACCATAAAGCACTTTGGCAGATATTTTTGTCTCATTTTGCTTTTACAAAACCTCAACGACATAACTGGGTCAATATGGTGCCATCTACTCAACAGATAAGGAAATTGAGGCACAGGAACAGTAAATAGTTTAATCATGTTCACACAGCTGATGAGTGATAGAGCCATGTATAGAAACCAGGTCTCCACTCAAGGAGAGAAAGAGAGAAGTCTCAGAAGTAAAACATTAAGACATCAAAGAAGCAAAGTTGACGTTTTCATGGAAACTTGAACACAGCCCTAGGGAGATGATGGGAGGTCTAGTGAGGCCTGGGCATGTACATACACATATCTGCATTTTAATGATCTGGTTGCTTTACACCCTCCCACACACACATTTTTTTAAATACACTTACAAAATACAAATGAACCTAAAATCTCATTGGGTTATAAATTCAAAAGGTATATGAAAGTTGAAAGTGACACAGGCAAGTTGACAATGACACTCCTCCTGCTTCTTGCCCAGTCCTGACCTTGGGAATTTCCTTAAGTCATTTTCATTAAAGATTCTACAATAGGTTCTGTCCACTCTCCCTTTTAAAAGGCAGTCAGTTTTAGTCTTTCCCATTAGTGAAAGGAGGAGAGCTGCTTTACCTTAATCATTAGCATCACTGCTCAAAGAGAGGAGGCACATAGGGTCTACAGGGCCTTGGTGCAGACTCTGAGCTCAGGTGGGATCATCAATCACGGAGCTGCCTGGCCTGGGATGCTACCTCACTGGACATGTGACTTGGGCACAGCTGGACCCTTCGAAACTGGCTGGGCACTGCTGGGTCCAAGCCCGGAGATGCCCGCCCACCCACAGGCTCCTGGCCGGCCCTTGCAACTGTTTCATTTACTGCTTGGGACAATTCTCCGCAGGGTTCAGGAAAGCGCATGCTGCTGCCACACTCAGCTCCGCTTCCCCTTCCAAGCCCTAATGAGGTGAGATAATGGATGTAGGAAAGTGTGCAAATGCAAATCAATACAGAACATATGCTCCTGGTTCCTCTGTTACCTCAGAGCCAAGCAGAGAGAGGAGGAAAGGCTTTGGAAATATTTCGAGACCAGGACTTTTTACCCTCCTCTAAAGAATACTGAAAACTGAAATTGTAGCTTCCTTACTCTTTCGTAGCCCTGGCCCAGGAGGCAAATTACCAGTTTTGATGGTGTCTCAGCAATGGCTTTATTGCTCTCATGTCTTTATACTACAACACAAAATTAAATCATCCAGGAAGAATAAGGAACAAATATTTGGCACCAATTCTCCCATTTTTCTTCTGCAAATGTCTCAGTATCCCTTTGAGCATGGAGAGGGAAGCCTTGGGCTGAAGAGGAGAGCCGGCCATAGGCCTCTGGACCTCCCCAGCCAGGCCTCCTGCCCTCTGCATTTTGGCTCAAGCCAGCTCCGGCAAAGGGCCAGGCAGAGCTGGGCCTTCTGCCTGAGCCATTGCGTCAGTGGGCTCAGCGGGCCACACTGCTGGCCAGGGCGGTCTCTGCTTTCCGGAGTCCAGGGGACAGAGAAGCTGGCACGGCCCTCTCCTCACTAGCCAAATATCCTGCGGAGGGAGCTTTTGACGGGACCTTTCAGGGCTTACATCAGACACTGAACAAGAAAAAGAAAGGAAACCAGCATTTGTCTGGGCTGCCCGCTCTGTGCCCCATCTTCCTGCATCCCAGCGTGGTCAGTGCTCTCATCTCTGTTTACAACAACAGGAAACAGCAAGACTCCAGGTATTCAAGTAAACAGCGGAGACAGACAGCAAACCCAGGTTTGCTGGTCTCCAAACCTGTACTCTTTCTGCTTTACAAGAAGGCATTTCCTTTATTTCCTATACCATGGTTATGGTCATGACATATGTCAACTGAGCACTCAAGAACTTAAGTCCCCAAGATCATTAGGCAACAGGGATGAATCAGTTCCCTGCACACACCCATCTTTCCTCCTCACAGATCTTACGTGTTTTGATAAGTGATCACAGAGCCTCTCTCATTTCATCTGTAGGCCCTTACCTTACCCCCAATCAGTCTTTAGTAAGAACAGAAATGATAACAGTGACAAGACTGACCTCACAAGTGTCAAAGCCTTTCAACATGTAGCAAACTCCTATTTATCCAGAACTCTCAGAAAAGGAGTAGAGGGTGCTCTGCAGACCAGCTGATTTGGTAGACAGGCTTCAAGCCCTAAAACCTCTTACTGTCTGTCTGACCTTAACCAAGATACCTTCCTAGAGGAGCTTGAGAACCTAAAGGACTTAGCTTCACATCCTTCATGAAAATGGGATAGTAGTGACTGCCCTAAAAGGCTGTCAGGAAGATTAACAAAATATGAGCAGGACCCTGAAGATAGACTATCTCAGTTCCTGCCCCTAATCCACTGCCTAGCAGTCATACAACCTTGGACACAATACTTAACCACTCTGTGCCTCAGTGTCCTCAACTATAAGATGGAATCACTCATTGTACTTACAATATAAGGTTTTTATGAAGACCATATGAATCAACATTTTAAAGAGCTTAGAACAGTGCTGGTTCAGGGTAGTGCTGTGTGAATTTAAATTAAAGTAAGTAAACAATAGACATGAAGTGCTTGGTGGTACATAGGTAGTACTCTACAATGGCAACCATATTCATGAGTGACTTGCAGAGATTTAGAATGTCATATCTTTAACTCTCAACAGTAGCCACTGTTCTGATTTTTAATCGAGCCATCTGCCTTTAGGATGGTGAGTCAATAGGTGTTTCTCCAATGCATGGCATGTGCCTAGACAGTATGATGATTGAGAAGCTCTGGTTCCCTGCACCACTCCTTTGGGTCTGATACTGAATAAGCAGGTCTTGCTTTCCCATGGGCTGCAGATAAGTCAGGGACCCTGCCCTGGGGCAACCATCTCTCTGGACTAATGCATGGGGAAAATTCCAGCACTAACAGCAGGCAAGCACTCTAGATACCTGAGAGGAAGTCCACTATGTGCCCGCTGGCTCTGAACACAGTCTGCTGGCTCTGCTTAAAGCCAAGTTGGTGCCCCCTCAGAGAGAAGCTAACAGACCCCCTAACAATTTTAACGACTTGTAAAATTCTCTGAGATAATGCCTCCACACAAACATTTTTTTTTTTTTTGCTAAGAATTCACAATGCATGAATAAATAGGTCATGATCCTGCAGTTTGAGTTTCTAGATAAGAAATGATTAGGGATAGAGGCCATGGCTCACCCAAAACCATTCCAGTGCTAAAGGTCAACCAGTGTGTCTGCAAACAAGGTTTTGAACAGACTTGCCCCTAACATTTCTGGGACCCCAGACAAGAGTACAGATGGAGTCCCACAGTGAAATAAATATGTTCTGTCCTTTTACCTTGACAAAATGAGGTCATAAACTAGAGAAGGTCAGATTCATACGTAGAATTTGTAGACGCCTCAAAGTTTTGTGCAAGAATAAGGTGGCCTGAGGAGAGCTATTCTGTGACCCTTGGCTCATCTGTAGCACCAGAAACTCATGGGTTTGAGCATGGACACCTCAGACCATGTATCAGGCTCCATCCACACTCCCTTCAAATACCCAACCCTTAGCTACTCCTCAGATTTAGAGGCCACACTTTGGTGCATGGACCATTCTCAGAGGATGAACCCAGGCTTGATACAGGGTGGGGGTTGTTTATGTAGAGAATTCCAGGAACCCTGAACCCACAGTATGGTCTATAAGTGGGCAGTGTGAGCTGGAGTGAGGGAGAATACTCTCAGCCCTGCAGATCATTTGCTGTGATAAGGATATGTGGCTGCCAGAAGCTAGATGGGGCACTTCTCAGGTTCAAGGCCCCCTTGCTCAGGTCTGTGCCTAACACCTCAATCACTGTCATTTAAAATATTCAGTGACTCTGAGTGAAGAGTATACTTCACAACCATACTGTCTACTAGAAACCTATCTCACTCTCTTCTGTATCACTTCCTCAGACTCTGAGCCTTTCTGCAATAACCTGAAATGATACTTCATTACCTGAAATTCAGCTTCACAGGTCCTTGATAGATTGTTATTGGCTGAGCCTTCTTCTGTCTCTGACAGAGACAGTGATGTGGCTTGAAGGGAAGACATTTCAATGGACGCTGTGTCCCCCACCATCACATCTCTCCCAGCAGAATATTATTGCAGAAGGTCTCATCTCTATCCAGTTTCCTGTAGACACTCGGGCTGAGAACCAGGACCCTGGACTTCTGTCCCCAGGTTAGAAACTCACCAGCTCTCTTCAGCATAAGTTGCCCATGTTTTATGGCTACTGCTCCTTTTATTGTTTTTTCTTTTGTACTTTTCCAAAAAGATAAGTTATTGAGATTCATATCAAAGGTTTTAAAATTTAGAATAAATTAAATCACTTTTTTTTGGTAAGTCACACCATGCAATATATTATTCAAGCTTAGAATCTCCACTAATGGCAACTGCATTTACAGGTCATAAAAACACTCAACAGAGACACTTCTAGTAAGGAGTTATTTGTTTTCTGTCTGAAAATGCTTTCTTCTGCAAAAGAAACAATATCACTTCTGTTTTGACAATTTATTCCACTGATGCTTAATATCTCACCTCTTTAGTATATACATCTGTTTCCCCATCAGAACAATGAGGTAATGAGCTAAAGTAACTGTTTTCAGGGTTTTTTGATCTCAGGACCCCTTTACACTCTTCAGAATCATAGAGGAGCCTAAAAAGCTTTTGTTTATGTGGGCTGCATCTATCTTAACATGGATACATGTTGTCCAAAACTCTAATTTCTGCTTGAAAGCTCAAATTTTATCATTACCAACAAATACTTTCAGATGTTTTTGAGTAAGCAGGCTTACTTCTTTTATTCTCAAAAAAGTGTATGCCTGCTTCCCAAGTCTGAATAACTATAGTTTATCATTTATTTGTTCAAGTAAGAATATTGTACTCTGAAAAAAGTAGCTAGTTCAGTTAGCAACTCAAATAACCACGGAAGTGCTTTCCGTAGAGGCAAACATCACACTTCAATATGCAGCAGATACATAATAACAAATGCCATGTACTCAAGGGTAAATATTAAATAAATTAACAATTTGCACCATTTTATAAAGAATATTCTTAAGTAAAACCTGCTTTTCTCCCCCCTGTGAATGTGTGGTCATTAAGAGTATGATCAATGGCTCCTGGTACAGTTTAGAGCCATTGCCTTGACACGTGCTGAAGTACCAGCAGTCTTACCCATCATTGTTTTCGTGCCACTGATGCCAATGCTAACCCAACTAAAAAGGTAAATAATATGTATTATTATTACAAAAACAGTTCTGACCTCACAGACTCCCTTGAGATTATCCTAAGAACTCCCATGGGTCCACAGACAATACTTTGGGAATTATCGGACTAGATCACTATTTGACTCCGTTTCAATTCTAACGTTTGGTGATTTTGATATTTGTTTACTATTATGTTATTCACAGTTCTAATGATGCTGTGGGTCTTACTTTTCTCCCCTGTACATTCTTTTCCTTCAAGGCAAATTTACCAGAAGCTGCCTTGCTTTACTTTCTTTGAGTTCGCTGTTTCTTCATTTCTCCTTGCACTTAGTTCTTCTCTCTGGAAAAACTGCTCTGCATCATAGTTTCTATAATCTCTGCAGTGATGAGTTCATTCATTGGTTCATTCATCAGTAGTATTTCATACAAGCATACTGCATGTCTACCCCTGTTGCAGTCAGCAGGTCATAAGGACAGGACACAGAGCTCTTCTTCTCAAGAGGCATCTTTGTCTCCTGGCAGAAAAATACATGTAAATAGAGAATTACAATAGAGTTTGAAGACTGTGTACCAGTGTGGCCCAGAAGGAAAGAAGTCCCTGTTATGGCAGCTGGAGGGTAAGAGGCTGTATACTAGATTTTACTACATGCCAGAATCTTGACTGATAACCAGCTAGCCTTTTCCTGCCTCACATCTATACACAACAAATGAAACAATATCTATAGAGGTTTTTCAGCTTAGCACTTTAGGAAAGTGAAAAAAGGAGTCCCCAAGAAGAATTGAACTCACAGTAGTTCTCGATACTGTCAACATGTTAGAATTACATGTTACGCTCTATTTAAATACCACATTTAAATGCTCTCAGTGGTTCTGATTTAATTGGTCCAGGGAAAAGCCCAGGCATCAGTCTTTCATAAAACATCTCATGATATTTGTAACATGCAGCCAGGGTTGAGAGCCAGTGCTCTGTAATGAACTTCATAGAAAATTGTATTTAAGGAAATGCCAGCAGATGCTACAAATAAACCAAAAATTTCAGTAACAAAACGGAAGGTGCTCTGGAGTGGCTAGAAGCTGCCTCCTAAGTGCTGATTCAAGAACACAGGATCCTCACATCCTGTGGCTCCACCAGGTTTAATATGTGGTTCCAAGTTTAACTAGGAAAGAGAAACAATAATGAGAATGGCACATGGGAGGTGTTTATGGGCCAGGCATGAGTAACATTAATCTTTTCTGCCCACATTCCATTGGCCACAACTCAGTCACTTGGCCATACCTAACTAGAAAGAAGGTTGGGAAATTTGGTTTAGTTGAGTGTCTAGGAAGAAAAGGAAATAGGTTTGGTGAATGTCTAGACAGTCTCTGTCATAGAGATGCTTACATTTAAATAACTTAGAGAAGATAATTGTCTTCCCCACGTTCACTGCAAGGAATAAACAAAAAAGATAGTGAAGGCATCTATAGACTTTAAGACATGTAAACCAATAATAATGGATGTATCTTATTTAGATCCTGGTTTAAACAAAACAAAATAAAAAATGTAACATTTATGACATATTTAGAAGACTGAATGCTAACTAGATGTTTCATAGACAGGTATTAAAATATTTACAGATAAAATAATATGATATCTGGGATACGCTCTAGAAATACTGTGGGAACAAAGAAGGATGGATGTAAGAAATTGAAATAAATTGATCACAAGGTGATAACTGTTGAATTGTGGGTATATTATACTAGTCTGTCTATTTTTATAGATGATTAGAATTCTCTTTACTATGTCTTTCTAAAAAATCAGATAATTGTTAGCTCCAGTTATAGTGTTCAGCCCCATTTTCCTGTGGAATTGCTGCCAGTCCTACCTTTGACCTAAGGGAACAGTCCCTCTGCTAGTGTATCTGGACCTTTTTAGCAAAGAAATATAATTTCTCCAGGGAAATCCCTTAAGACTGCAAAGCCTTTTTAACTAAGTCTTGGACTTTACTTATATTTGCCCAGCATACAGCCACTGAGTCATTGATCTCTCCTGAAGGTGTTTTTGATTCCACACTGTCTGCAAAATACCAGCTGTGGCCTGGGGATGCTGCAGCCCCTGCCTTTCCTCTGAGCCCCCATGAGCAAGCATTCCTCAAGGAAGGATGTTTAGCAAAAGCCCCTTTTGGTAGAAAGAATAATTTCCTGCTTTAAAATAGAAACAGAAAGCTAAACACACATCAGTATTTTCTTTGTGCTGTGCATAATACACCTCAAGAAGCACAGCTTGAAAGAAATTCTGTGCATTACCTACTGATAATGTTGGAGAGGAGAGTATAAGGCTTTATGTGTGTGGTGCTAAAATCTAAGAACTGGTCTTCCTTATTCATGTTTCTCTTTCACTTCTTACTAAAATTCAATCAATAGTCAATATGTTCTCCAGCACCAGATTCCCTTAGTTCTCCTGATTCCAGGGATGCCCCTTTGACAATTTTTTTAGGGGACTCTTTCCCAAAAAAGTCTTCCTTTGCCAGGGCGTATTCACCTCTACCCATCTCAAATCTCCCCATCTCTACATACAGCCAGACTCAAAACTAGAAGTCATGCTTAGTTCTTCACATCCTTTTATTCTGTAAAGCTGGATTCTCATGGAACCCTAGCTCGCTTCTCTATCCCAACATCTTTCCCTTCTTCCACATCTTCACAGCCACACCTTTCTGATCCCGGCCATTTCTTGTTTCTACTGCAAGAAGCTCCCGCTTAGTCATCTGCCACCTCTTGTCACCCTTTCTTTAATTCTCTGAGGTTTATTATTTTAAATAATAAATTTGATTTATTGCCAAAAGTTCCCCACTAAACATGATTCCTTCTGGATGCCTTCAACAGGCGCATGCCTTCTCTACTTATATCCAAAGGGATAGCTATAGTTCACCATCTCTATTTTTTGAGTTCAGCAACCCCCAGGTTCTGGAGCCCCTTGACATGTGGCAACTGGACAAGAACCAGGGTAAATTGGGTCTGTAGGTTGCAGATATCAAGCCAGGGTCATAACTTAGAAAATACGTAACTAAATTATATAGTCTATATAATAGATTTTCCTTGTGATTATTCCACTAGTTTTGAGTGAAGAGTTACACACAATTTTCACTTACCTCATTGTACTATAAGGTATTACAAGAAAAGTATGTTGCTTACTCAAGGCAGTGTTAGAGAGGAAACAGTGCCACCTAGAGGTAGTGGCAGAAATAATTAACTTAAGATCTTTAGGAGGATGACAAGTCTTAGGAGGTAAGTTAGGGTTTCTATGAGTCCCTATGCTCACTGCTAATTCCAGAGGATCTGTGATTATTTTTAAATGAATGTCCATAGTCATTACTTCCTTTACAAACTTCTCACAATGAATTATCATGAAGAGAGCACCCTTTGAAGGTACAGGGAGGTGACAAACAAATTCCAAGAAAGAAAGAAAAATACTGGTGGCCTAGAATGGTGAAATTCAGTTCCAGTGCTATCTCTGTGACTAATGGGTTATGTGGTATCACCTGACCCTTTGAAATTGTTTCCTTTAAAAAGACTGTCTCTGCACTCCTTACACACATATTCACACAAAAATAGAATACCTTCCTAATTTTTTTGTCATCTACCTTTCTCTGGAGAATATGCATAAAACCATACATTAATATCATAACCCAGAGAAACAGAGATTAACCAGTGCTTACATCTGAAGAAATTAAGGGTGCTGTTATTAAAGCTACTTTTAAGCATTCTCATGAAAAGACTATCTTAATTCTATCATGTTTTTTTGTGCTGCTTAACATAACAATTGAAAGCACTGATTTTGAAACCATTCTGCTAGAGTTTAAGCCTCTTAACCTTTCCACATACTACTACATGACCTTAGAAGAGTAGTTGGCTTCCTAATATCACAGTTTCCCTATCTGTAAAATGGGAAGAGTAAAAGAACTTATGTGATGTAGTTGCTGCAAGGAGTAAACAGGTAATAGAACAGTGATTGGCACATAGTGAGCACTACATGAATGTTAGCTGTAATTCCTATCATGACAAATACTAAGTAGAAAATCACACAGGGCATAAGACTTGATAATACATCTCTTTCACTTTTTCATGGCTTTCTTTCATGCCTGAATTGAATCACATTTTTTTAGGGAGATAAAAATCTTTGAGAATCAAACCCACATATTCAACCAGGAGGGCTTTGCAGAAGATAATGCACATTTAAGTAACTAACTTATTTTCCCCTGCTTACTAAGAGAAAACTACAGACAAAATTTTTAAATGGTGGTCCCAGTATGCTTTCTTTCTCTCTATACATAAAGATAAACTTCCCCCCTGCCCACCATACCTGTATTCCTGTTTCCCTGGTTCAATAAATGCTGAAATGAGAACCCAGAAGTCAGCCTTGATTTTCCTCTTTTCCTCATCCTCCCCATCCAGTTGTTCAGTAACTATAGTCATGTCAGCTTCCAGAGTATATTTGGACTCTGTCCTCCTCTCTCCATCTCCAGAGCCTGATCTAAGCCACCACCATCAATCACTGTCCAGAACTTTCCAACACCCTCTCCCAGGCCCTAAACTTCTCTTGTTCTTCTATAATTCATTTAACATAGTAGTCATAGACCCTCAAGAATGCAAATCAGTCATCAGGTGCTTTATATTTGTCATCTTCTATAATTCTCACAATGGTATAAAGAGTCTGATATTTGGCTCATATTAATTTTTTAGCCTTCCCTATTCTTACTCTATTTCTGATAAGCTCTCATTTTCTCCCTGTTCAGATCTTGAAGTCACAGATCCTTCTCTACCTCCTTTCTTTGCTCCAGAATTTACCGGCTTATGTGGGCTGAGGGAGTATTGGATTAGCCAAAGTTAGTTTGCTAGAAAAAGTTTGCTAATCTTTGAAGGACTACTTGACAGATATCAGAGAATAATTAATAGCAGCAGGAGATCCAGGTAGAGGATGGCTGAGTTTCCTTCCCTAAACAATTCTGAACCAGAGTTCCTAGCAGGGTACCTGGCAATGCAGCTTTTTAATAAAAATGAGCTGGATTCATGCATGAACTAATGAATGATTGAACAAATGATTGAACAAACCTACCTGCTGGTTGTCCTACTTAAAGGTAGAGACAGAAAAACAGACTGTTCATCTCTTATGGGTCTATGGATCCTCCTTAGTTTTAGCCACTCACACACAAAAGAATGTGTTGGAGATACTGAATGTCCCCAGGTGGGGAAAAAGTCATGTATCAGGTTTATGTCTTCCAGGAGTGTCACCAGTGACAAATGTCTTCCCTAAACTCCACAGACCCCAGAGAACTGAGTTATCACAATAGTTCACCATAGCTATGTGAACTACCACTGCATGTAAGTCTCAAAATAAGAAGCAGCCTATTTAAAAACTAACAAAACTACAATTCAGTTCTTTGGAGAACTGGATTCATCTGAGAAGAGAATTACAATATAATAATTTATTTCATACAGAGTAATTAATAGTCTCAAAGTGTTATACATGTGGCAAAATGCCCATCTCAAAGGGAGAAGAGCATATGGTAACACTAAACACATTCATAACAAAGAAGCAAAGAATAGTTAAACAGAAGGCTTTGGTTCCTAAAGCCTGTATATTTGGACTGTCCCCTATGGTAGTGTAATTATAAATTAGGACAGGTTTTATAAGGTAGGCCCATATTTGAGCAAGGTCAACTACGGCCAATGACCATTGTTAGCCACAATCTCTCTCTTCTTCTATCTGTTCCCTCCTTCCTTCCTTTCTTCCTTTCTTCATTCCTCTAATCCTCATTCCTATCCTGCCCTTGGCCAGAATGTGACCAATAAACTCAGTATTCCCTGAATTAATATTTACTAATATAAAGTAACACTCTAAAATGATAGACACGAATAGTAAATACATGTATTAAAAATATATTACCTTAGCAGTTGTGAAAAACATGCAAATTTAAAATAATAGGTATCATTTTATATCTATTAAGATTGTAAATAAATTAAATAGTAACATCAAATTCTGGCAGCATCACAGGTGAAACTCTACTCATTCACTGGAATATGTTTGACAAACTATCTTAAGAGCTGTAAAAGTGTACATGCCCTTTGACCAAATAATCTCACTCCTGGAAATGTCTCCTGATAAAATAATGCAGAAATAGGAAAAAGCATCACCTACATAAAGAAAAAATTTTAAATACTTAGCTCTGAGAAATGATTAAAAGGAATGTGATACATCAGTTAGATGGACTTTGGCACAGCCATCAAAACTTGGAAAGTATTTTTACACAGAAAAGATTACAAAATAGTGAAGTGTCAAAGAAAAACCTAATCATTTAAAGGTCACTTGTGTTCAGGCATTATAACTCCAGAACACTTAACTATAACTAGATAGCTTGGGGTCACTACATTAAAAGAATAATCTGTTAGAAGCAAGGAAAAAAATTCTTTCTCAACAGCCTTGGCAATAAATATATCTACAGTTAACTATAGGTATAGTTCTCAGATATGAAAGAGAATTAAGATTCAAGACTACTAGGGCATTTGATAAGCCAGGGTTCTTCTCAGTGTGATAGGACCTACTGGTTTTCATTCTGTGAAAGGGCACTGCAAAGAAGTGACCACAACGAGATAGAGAAAAAACATTAGCATGAAAAAAAAAAAAAAACAATATAAGTAGGTTTCAAAGGCAGCCTCAAATACCTCCCAAAATAGCAGACTATAAAAGAAGATGCATTAATGTACCCCTTTTTCTCCTTCTGGAGAGAGAAAAGTACCATTAGAAACACAGTGGAATAACTTAAGAGAAAGCAAGGAGGAAGGGGCTAAGGTAGGGTGGGAGGCAGGGAGGTGGAAAGCCAGAGACCAATGCGGCCCTCCTCACAACTTTCTGGAGTATCTCACACTCCAAAGCACCATGGGATGGGCTGCTTGAAAAATCAGATCTGTTCTGCACTCAATGTGTGCTTTTTTTTTTATAGTAAATTTTGCATGTAAACTTCCAAAATTTCACCAAAGGGTTCATCAAATTTAATCATGAAAGCTGTCAAGAGGCCTTTTTATGAGGCTTATTTCATTTCAATAATTAAAAATAGACGTTTTGGGTTCTCCTTTTTCTGTTTCATTGAATGCATTCCTTCCCTTTAGGTTTTCCATTAAAGAAATAAATCATGAATCAGCATGGACAATTATCTCTGGAGGTGCAGAGAAAACAACATACTGCTTCCCTCCCCTCAGTGATTTTTATGCTGTAAATACTTGGCAGTGCTCCTGCAAATTAAATCAAGGAGAGGCTGCAAATTAAAAGGTGATCCCTCATTTCAGTGTTTGGTTCCTTCGATCAATTAGTCATTCTTTTATGGGATTTTTCTTAGTTATGCTTCCAGGATTGTACACCTTCTAGTCAGTGAACAGTCACTGAAAAGGGGAATGAATCCATGTAGAAACAATGTTGCTTGTAACTCTTAGTTCTCCTAGAACTAAGGGAGAGAAGGAGATCGACGAGACTGAGACCATTAGTGAGGAGTCAAGCTTATAACTGAACCTAGTATGAAGGACACAGCAGTCCACAAAAAGCAGTGGAAATGTAGTAAGTGCTCATGTTTGGGTAAAAACAGTAACATCCACTGCATAAAATCATGATGTTATTGTTAAATATTACTCTTCTGTCCAGTTGTCATATTTCAGAAAACTTGATTTCACCATTATATATCTAAATTAGGCTTAATAACACATTGTAGAATCTATATTTGTCATTTATAATGAAAAGTAAATTAGCAAGAGATGGGCTAACTGGTAGAAATCCATAACATTTTCTTGATAATTATGTTCTGCTAATCCTCAGATGGCCTTCGGTGAGTACATTAATGTATGCTCACCCCTTGAGTTCTCATTTGCAAACAGGCATCATCAGCAACTCCCAAGGACTTATGAAAAATGGGAATTCTTAGCCCACATCTCCTGAAACAGAATCTTTGGAAGTGAGGCCCAGGAATCCAGTTTCTCATGGATCATGGTTTGTGTCTCCTCTCACTCCATCAGCCTGCTGATGGGCACTGCCACCTTCACTGGGCAGGCACTGTCTGCTGGGCACTCCCCCTCTTAGATGGGTGTTGCTCTGTTGAGAGGTGTCACAGCCCTTGTGGGCACTGACAGGTCCTCCAGGTTGAAGAGCAACAGCAAACAAAGCGTTACAAACAAAACTCCACTCTCACAAAAGTGGAAATCTATCCAGTTTTGTAAAACATCTCAACTCTCCAAAAATGCAGCCCAAGCTTCTTCCTTAGGATGTATGTATCCACAGCTTTCAAAGTCATCCTAGCACTGGACCTGAGGCTAGGGAAGAGCCACATTTTGCCTAGATTTTGGAGGCAAATTCCTAAGTCCCAGAATGATCTAAGAGCTCCTAGAGAGAGACTTTAACTCTCCATCACTTACTCCCTTACCATTTTTCAAGAAAACGGAAGCTCCAGGAATCAGCCTATTCAGCACAATTAATCATCCAAAATTGGGTTCTGAAAGGTAAGATGTCCAGGAGAGCAGAAAGAAAGTTGTCTGAGCTCTGGCACTAGAGCCCAAGGCCTAGGGGTAGTACTGGCTTCACCACCTCTCAGCCAGAGGGCCACAGGCTCAGCCCAGCTTCTCTGAACCTCTATTTCTTCACTAATAAAATAAGCAAGTTGAGCTTGATGCCCTCAAATGTCTTTTGCAGATCTCAAATTCTGTAACTGAGCCTTGGGTAAGTGACTTTCTGGGTCTCAGGTTCTTCCCACATGAGAGAAGAAGGGTAATTGATATTCTTGGGTGGTGTGATTGCCAAGCCTAGTAGATCTGGGTTCAACTCATTCCTACACCACCTATGAGGTCTGAAAATTTGAGAAAAATTATTTCATTTCTCTGGCATAATTCATTCATCTATAATACAAATCAAAATAAAATACCTCCTAAGTATGGCTGCTGGACAGATTAAATGAAGTTATCTCTATCATCCTCCTAGACTGGGTCTAGCAGCTAAAAAATAAACATTAGGGTCAATCTATCACAAGAGATGCACACAAAGTATCCCATAAACATGGAGCAAAGTCCCCTCAGTAGGAAAGTGAGCCAGATGGCCTCTGGGTCTTCCTCCATCCTCTAATTCTATGATCAGGACACCTCAGCAGCTTTTTGACTTGATAATGCTTTAATTGCAGCCTGTGCTAGTACCTGCTTTTACATCTGCATGCATTGTAATTAAATAGATTGCAATTAACAGCAGGTAAAATTACCTTCACACTGTTTAAAAGAAGAAAACAAAACTGAGAAACTGATTGATCTCTGTAAGCTACCAATTTGGTTCTCATTTCCAGGTGGCATTCCTTAACATAATATTGTTAAATTGTGATGTAGTGAGGAAAGAACTGAAATTGCCGAGGGTGGCACAGGGGACAGTCTTTCAACAAAAGGGTATGCAAATGGTGAAGGATCTTCCTGCTCTGTTAGGAAGAAGATTGTTTAGGTGTTCTGAGGACCCCCAGATCTGCATAGGGTTCTGACAGACATTTAATAAATATTTGTTGATGTTGCTTAGCTCTCAGTAGGTTGCCATGACCTGTGACTGATGTACCCAGAAGTAGGCTGCTTCTTTTTGGTAGTACTGCCAGGTATAGTGGTTCTCTTTCGATATGGAAAAATCAAGAAATACAGATTTTATTTACTTTACCCTAGAATCAATGTACATGGAAAGTAGCAGTCCTAATCTGAGTCTCTGCAGTATATACTGCTGGTGCTCAGAAACTGTTCCAACTGTTCAATTTGCTCTTAGTAAGCACCCACATCTCCAGTAAACCCATTGGGAGTAAACTCAGTCTAAGAGAGCTATTAGAATTACCAACTGTCCTGATTTGCCTGAGACTGCCCAGCTTTTTGCACTAAGTTTCTCTTTCTTGGGATCTTCTCAGTCCCAGGAGATGGGAGAAAGTTGATCATTCCTTTGGGTCTAACCTACTTGATGCAGGAACAAAGCCTCAACATGGTCTAAGTATATCCAGGTATTTCTCACTCAGCTTTACCATCTCCTGGCCTAGCCACCTCATTCTCTCCCCAACATACAAAGTCAAAATCTATTTGGGAACAAGAAAAACAATGAAGAAAAATTAAGCGCACTGTTTCATTGTCAAGTTACAAGCAGCACCATTTAGGGGTTCTCTGGAAGTGTAACATTAGAAAGAGAGAAGAATTTTGCTGTATATTGTCATAGGGTGGGGAATGGTGTCATGATCAGAGACTGTAGAATGACAGCAGCAATGCCCACAAGGGCTGTGGCACCTTTCAACAGAGCAACACCCATCTAAGAGGACGGGGTGCCCAGCAGACAGTGCCTGCCCGGTGAAGGTGGCAGTGCCCAGCAGCAGGCAGACGGAGTGAGAGGAAACACAAACCAAGATCCATGAGAAACTGACTGCAGAGGCTTTGCAAGCACCTGGAACTCTGCATTAATATGTTTCAAGGAAGAACCAATAAGAAGTGTATTTTTAAAAAAACTATTTTAGTTCACTTCTAGTTATACCGTGCAATGAAATATAGAGCAAGAAAAGGAGGAGGAGAAATTGCCTCTTAAGTACAAGGGTATGTTACCATTTTTCAGCTCAGAGTGATAAAATCCTGGTTTCAACCAGTTGTTTTGTTAATTCTTGGGTGGGTTATATAATGTCTCAGGCTTTTTCACAGTTTTGACAATGTCTGCCCAGGGTTACTTTTCACTAATAAGATCAAATCTTAGAACATAAAGCACAGAGGAGCCTCAAAGATCCAGTCTCCTTGCCTTAAGGCAGATTCTGTATTATGATTACTATTATTATTATTATTATTGATATTTAACAGATCATTATTTTATAAGCACCTTGGGCCCAAAAAAGCTTGGTGAAGTCCTTTGCTGAAAGTCACCCAACTAGTGCCGGGTGGAGAGATTGAAACGTAGGTTTGGGTGATAGAGGCTGTTGCTGTTTTTGAGTAAAGGTGATTGCCTTTACTCACTAAATTCTAACTGAAAACACTTTACACACTCCTATATCTTATGGGAGCAGACGTTTCTAGCATGCTCTTAAGTTGCTCAAGCCTGATCCTTCCTTATTTCCCAGGGTGAAGGGCCCACAGCCCAATTCTCACTGTCAATCCTTCCCTTGCCACCTTCCTATGTCCAGAATAAAAGTACAGTCTGATGTACTTAAATAGTACTTAACTTTTGTTTTGGAGGACTTTAACTATCTAGAAAAAGAATCCCAGGACAAAGCAAGGAAAAATTTGTGAATACATGATGTAAAAGAGCACAATCTTAAATACGCATTTGCTCTTACTAAGCCTCCAATTTTGCAACCTTAGGAAAATACCCTAACCGTCTGATCCTCTCTCTCCTACTGTAAAATAATGGTGTCT
The DNA here is from genome assembly GCA_963574635.1 of Cheracebus regulus. NCBI lineage: Eukaryota > Metazoa > Chordata > Mammalia > Primates > Pitheciidae > Cheracebus > Cheracebus regulus. The sequence continues at coordinate 38,909 of CAUYQU010085028.1, forward strand.
AAGAAGTAGACAAATATAATACAGATAAAGATGGATGCCTGGAGAAAAGGAAGAAAAGGAGGAATAGAGAGAAGGAGGAGGGATAGAAGGAAGAGACAGATGAAAGAAAGAAAAGTAGTTGAAATCAGGAAATCCAAGAAGATCCATTTCAACCAATAAAAAGAATGATAGTCTGTTAGTGTAGCAGGCCAGGTTTCACTAACACAGGCCTCCAACGCAACCGCTTCAGTACTGCGTGGTTAAGATAAATATTACAAGCTAAAAAACCAGTGCCCTTATACAAGGTATGGAATGTAACAAAAGCCCATCCAGAGTTTTGCCTAGGCTTTGCCTGGGCCTTAAAACATGACAAAATAATGAAGGAATTCTTAACAGGGCCCATTTAGAATTAAACAAGTTTTCTACCAGGTCTGAAGAAACTCTCCAGGCCTCCACAAACAAGTTTACTGGAAGTCTGAAGGAACTCCCCAAACCTTCATTATTTAGCAGGAGACAAGATAAGGGTGCTTACCCCAGCACCTAGACCCATTTAGACTGACTCAACTTACTGAGGCTCCAACAGAGGTCTCAGGACTCAGACCTTAGTTACAGATTCAAAGAAGTTAATCACTTACGTCTTTAAATGAATGGACACTTCATTTAAAGGACTCAGATTTTAGTTACAGATTCAAAGAAGTTAATCACTTAAGTCTTTAAATGAATGCACACTTACATGTAGACATACAGCTTAGAAGGTATCTAAGCTCTGAAAAACTTTGTAATTTTGAGTTGATTTGATGATAATTTCCAGGCCTTCTCCTGTAACCAGTTACAGAAATAAAAACTCTCTTCCTCCCCAGTTCGCCTGCATCTCCTTATTGGGTGGCGAGAAATAGCAGCTCAATCCTCTTTGTCTGAGAACATTATGAATGGGAGGGAATACAGAGTTCCTTTAAATCCAGAGTTCTCATGTCATAGATCAGAAAGCTCAGGCCCCGAAGGGCCATGTGAATTGTTCCAGGCTCACGTAGTGGCTCTCCACAGAAGGACAGCTGAGAACCAGCCCCATCTCCAGGCTCCCAGCCCAGCATGATTTCTACTGCACAGCTCCTCTTTCTGCCACTGAAAACTTGGTGTCTGAACTAATTTTGAGCAATATCCAATACAAATAATATTTCCTCAGAAAGTAGTCCTTTCTGCTAGGCTAAAAATTTGTACTTAGGGAATATATCACCATAACAAATTTTGACATATAATACATAAACATTGCATAGTCAGTTGATGTTTCTTCCTATTTCAAAAAAGAAACAACAGGAAGGAAGAAGGAAGGAAGGAAGGAAAGAAGGAAGGAGAAAGAGGGAAGGAAGGAAGGAAAGAAAGAAGGAGAAGGAGGGAAGGAAGGAAGGAACGAAGGAAAGAGAGGGAGGCAAAGGAAAGGAAGAAAGGGAGGCAGGAAGGAGGGAAGAAAGAAGAAAAGAAGAAAGGAAGGAAGGAAAGAAGAGAAGAAGGAGGGAGGGAAGGAAGGGAGGAAGGGAGGGAGGGAGGAAGGGAGGGAGGGAGGAAGGGAAGGAGGGAGGGAGGGAAGAAGAGATGGGAGGAAGGAAAAAGGGAAGATGAAAGCCCTAATACTTAAATGATTTCATTTAGCACCTTTTCAGCTGCAAAAAATGGGTCAGAGGGCAAATCCTGCAGAATCCAATGACTTACAGAATGTAGATGTTGACTGTTGCAGTGATTGAAAAGTCCCACGTCAGCTCAGAGGGTGAGGAGCAGAGGAGAAACACACAGGAGCAAAGCCATAGACCAGAGTTCCAAAATTCATTAAGCAATTAGAAAACACTGTTCTTTATGGTTAAAAAAGACAGAGATGGAACTTTATGCCTGGGATTGACTTGATTCAAAGATAATTTTTCAATAGTCTAGGAATGCATGAAAGTGGCATATACTGGTTAAAAATAAAATAACAGTGAACAGTATCTGTATTTTTCCACACTGCTATAAAGAACTACTTGAGATTGCGTAATTTAAAAAGAAAAGAGGTTTAATTGACTCACAGTTCTGTGGACTGTACAAGAAGCATGGCTGAGGAAGCCTCAGGAAATTCACAATCTGGTGGAAGGGTGAAGGGGAAGCAAGCACCTTCTTCACCTGGCATAGTGGAGGGCGAGTAGGGAGGGAGGCATGGGGAGGGAGGTGGAGAGAGAGAGAGAGAGAGAGAGGGAGCATGAGTGCTAATGTGAAAGTGCTACATACTTTTAAACAACTAGATCTTGTGAGAACTCACTCACTATCATGAGAACAGCAAGTAGGAAATCTGCCTCCATAATCCAATCACCTCCCACCAGGTCCCTCTCCCAAAATTAGGAATTACAATTCAGCATGAGATTTGGGTGGGGACACAGAGCCAAATCATATCAATATCTAAAACCTTATGTAGTGCAGCAAAGACATTTATGTCCCAGATTTTTAGAATGATCCCTTAGTGTCTTGGTATTTATGTGAAGAATTTTTTTTTTAATCAAAACTTCTCATAGGACTATTTCCTGTAATACTTGCTAATGGAAAGTATTTTTATTGAGCATTCATAAACTTTTTGCACAAAATAGAAGATCAAGAAATATTAATTCAATTTATTTTGACAGAATAAAGGGTACAAATATTTAGTTCTCAGTCCCCTGAAAATGGAGAGATTAGAAGTAATAGCCTCTTAAAAGTCAGATAATGTGTCCATAATGAAACCAGAAAAATTACTTGCCTGCTAGCCTTTAAATAATTTTGAAGAGTTACATAATATTGTTCAACTTAAACAATTAGAAAGCATAATGAGGAAAGCATCTGTCAGATTTCTTATGTCCCAGCTGATATCTCAGTCTTCCAAGGGGCTAGGTAATTTTTCTCATTCCTATGTAATTCTTTAATGGTAATTCTATCTTTTGTCTTTCTTTGAAAGTTTTTTTTTCTGTAATAATCCTACCATGGTTAACAGATGTCATTCTGTACAAAAACATCTCAGTCCTTAAAGTTACAGAAAGATCAGTATTCTGTCTTCTTGAGAAATACTTTCTCCTAGTCCAACAATATATTTCTGTTGTCATGCAAAACCCAGTCTAATTAATCCAAAACAAACACATGGAAAAATACATCATAGATTTTTGGATGAATTTTTGCATTTTATCTAGAACTGACATAGGTAACAAATATGTGTTGATACTTTTATAAAGACTATGTTCACTATGAACTAGAAAGAAAAAAGAGTTCCAGAAAGGCATTAATCCATGCATTCATATCTAGGAATTATTTCCACATTTAGCAACTACTTCTCTCATGCAAATATTTTACCAAATCATTGTCTAAAATTTTCTCTTTTTGTTCTACAAAGAAAAGTGGATTCCCACCTTAAAGTTGCTTGGTGGGAATTTGCCTCAACTCAGTTCTTATTCTCCTTTTCCTTTAATATTCTCTTCAGCTCTCTAACAGAACACTGGAAAAGGAAGAAAAAAGTACTGTTTGGGCTAATAACATTGAAAAAAATAGATGTAAAATGATTACTTAATATGGACAGTTCAAGTGAAAGAAGTGGAGACTCTTGCATTTTTGAACTGCTTTTGATTTCTCATTATACATAATCTCCTTCAATCAGCTTCAACCTTTGAAATTTTATTCTCTAACACAGGTAAAATAAGGTCTCTTCCCTTTTTTCTCTCCTTCCCTGCAGCTCTGTCAGATTAAGTCTCACTTTGGGTTGCTGTCCAAGAAGTTCTCAGTTAATTGCATGTAATTATGCTGTATCCTACTTTCAAATGCTAGAGCAATTTCTTGTATCCTTGTAATACAATATTACGGAAAGCTTCAATCGTTGTAGCATCCCTGTGAGTGGCTGCCCTCCCTTCTGAGGGTTTTATAATACCAGAGCACTTTGCTGAGTGGCAGTGATCTTTAAATATAAGGCAAGACATGGAGATAAATTAGTAATAGCAGCTACTGACAGTGTTCCCTTGGGCTCTGCCTGGTTCTTTGCAAGGGGCCACATCACTAAGCCAGTGACACTTCTCTTGCAGACGTTAAAGATAAATAAATGATCAGGTCAGTCAACTGGCAGCTGGCATGTTCATCCTATGTGGTAGGAAGATTTTTATTGTAATGCAAACTTCAAAATTAAAAAAAAAAAAGTCATCTGGGGCCAGAGTCTATTTTTTGGAATTTCTTGTGTTCATAGTGTTGTACTGCCTTTAGAGTAGTCTACTTTTATTTTAAGAGGTAGCCTTCTAGCAGACTGGACATTCTCTTCAGTTAATTCAAACCTTACATAGCTGGAGAGAGAACACTTGAGCATATCCTGATACTCATCACACTAAGCAAAGCAATCTCACATTATTAGAAGAATTTTTATTTGTATCTGTATTTTTGGCTGAGAGACAAAAAGAAATCTATCTTTGGGCACTTTAATTTTTGAAAAAACCTAGGCAAGAACTTAATAATCAAAAAGCATTCTGTCTGGCTTGTAGAATCCTGAGTTCAGAAGAGATATTATATCATACTCATCCCAAAAACTCATTAGTTTGTTGTTGAGACACTGTTATCCCTTTGAAAGTCAGGATTGTCAGTTCAGCATTTAGGAAGTGATTTAATTTCTCTAGGCAACTTCCTCTAGCCCGCAATTAGAGGACACTGCCAGTAGGTGGTGTTTTTTTAAGCCTCTTAAAGTATGGTTCACAGGTATCAGAATCAACTGGGGAAAATCTTGCTAAAATTGCTGAGTCCGGGGCCTACATACCTACTGAATCTTAATCTCTGGAGGAAGAAAATGACAATCTGCATTTTTGACATGGCTCCAAAGGAATTTTTTTGCACTTTAAAGTTTTGAAAACACTTATTCAAACTTTATATTCCACCACTGATATGGTTATCTGGGGCTCATATTAGTTTCCTTTGATTGCCCTTTTAAAGATATATCATATAATTTTTAAAAAATAGAAAAATAAAACAGATAGTCCAAGAGAACATATCAAAATGTGGAAAACAAAATCCTCTGGACTCGCTCTCAATCTTGTACACAATCCAGCCCCTAGTCCCATCCCCTAAGGAACCTGCTTCTTTTTGATGTGGCTATCCAAATGCTAGACAGGCCCCCATCAAATCCTGGCTTCACGATTATTGCTGTGCGACTCTTCGTAAGTGATATAACATGTATCGGTCTCAGTTTCCCATTTATAGAGTTAATAACAGTACCTTGTTAATAGAATTAAATGAGACATTGTTTAGAAAGTACTTAGCACTCAATGATTATAGCTACTCTTTTTTAAAATACATATTGTGTTTTAGGTTTTGGGGTACATGTGAAGAACATGCAAGATTGTTGCATAGGTACATACATGGCAATGTGGTTTGCTGCCTTCCTCCCCATCACCTATATCTGACATCCCCATGTTATCCCTCCCCAACTCCCCACCCCCCCCACTGTCCCTCCCCTAGTTCCCCTCATCAAGACCCTAGTGTGTGATGCTTCCCTCCCTGTGTCCATGTGTTCTCATTGTTCAACACCCACCTAAGAGTGAGAATATGTGGTGTTTGATTTTCTGTTCTTGTGTCATTTTGCTGAGAATGATGGTTTCCAGGTTCTTCCATGTTCCTATAAAGGACATGAACTCATCATTTTTTATGGCTGCATAGTATTCCATGGTGTATATGTGCCACATTTTCCCTGGATTATAGCTACTCTTTTCATCACTGATAGTCCTCTCACCTTTCAGCTCAAAAGTCCTTTTTGCCAAAGATCAACAGTCATTCTACTGTCAACAGTTATTCAACAGTCAGTCCTTCTGTTGCCATAGACAGAACCTTTAACTCCTTGACCAAAGGAAGCTTAACTCTCATTTACCAACCCAGTCAAGGAGCAGGGAATAACACCCCTTTTGCAGCCTCTCTGCTATAATGTTGGTTTTGATGACTGGTTTGTCTTTTCTACTTGCTGCTGACTCATGCAGGGTTGGTTACAGCAGTCAAATTAAATGCATTTCCACATCAGATCTACCTGCCTCTAAAGGTACTTCTCCAGAAGCTTATGTATAATCATGGTACCAAAGAGCAGTATGAGGAGCTCTAGCTTCTCTCCTCATTATCTCCATCAGCACCACCAAAGTCTCCCCAGATAAGCACACAATAAAAGCAAAAACAATGTGCTGGCTTTCCCAGGAGAGTTTTAAGATCTATCCTGAAACTCTCCCTTTCTTTTTCTTTTTCTTTTTCTTTTTTTTTGAGACTGAGTCTCATTCTGTTTCCCAGGCTGGATGTTGCCCAGGCTGGAGTGCAGTGGCATGATCTCAGCTCACTGTTACCTCTGCCTCCCAGGTTCAAGCAATTCTCTGCCTCAGCCTCCCGGGTAGCTGGGATTACAGGCACCCACCACCATATCCAGCTAATTTTTGTATTTTTAGTAGAGATGGGGTTTCACCATCTTGGCCAGGCTGGTCTTGAACTAGTGACCTCGTGATCTTCCCACCTTGGCCTCCCAAAGTGCTGGGTTTATAGGCATGAGCCACCACACCCAGCCAAAACCTTCCCTTTCAGCTGGAATCCCTCCTTCAAGAAATTCCTCCTATGTAGACATTCTAGGGCCTCTTACAAAACATCTGCATTTTCTATTGATTGATATTTTATTAATAGAGAGGCTCCCTAGCATTAGATAAAATATTTCTCCCAACAGAGTCTTAATTTGCTAATTTGTAAAACAGGAATAATTCATTCATGTGTTCATTAAATTAATGGAGTACCACCACAGGCTAGGTACCAGGCAAGACACTGGGGAATGAAAGACAAGTCACATGCAGTAAGAGTATTCCTAGGAACTTGCATTTGGGGATGACAATACCAGCCTTATAGAAGTGTCTTAACAATTAAATAGAGCAAACTATGTGAAAAATGTTACACACTCAGCCCACATAGCAGCTTTTAAACGACAATCATGTATTTTGTTTTACTTTTCAAAAACTGAACATCTTTCAGAAGAACCTGTTTTACTGGTATATACACCACAAACTCAGTGTTTTTTCAAACAATATTTGAAATGGTTTTAACCAAAACTGTAACACAAATTTCAAATCTCCAATCCCTGGCCACACATTTCTAAAACTTCTGCATTAGTATTTTAAGATTCAGACATCCCTACAAAAGGCCAGTGACTCTTACTAAACCTAGAAAACAAAATTCTGAAATGAAGAAAGTGAAGAAGACAGATTCTAGACGTATTTAGTTCTAGAGGCAGGTTAGCATCTATACAGCTCAGTACTGACGCCTGACTTCCAAAGGCTCTGAGATTGCTCTATGTCATTCTTGTTTCCATTCTGCCCTATTGTCATAGGGTCATTGGAGAAATCAAGCTTCATGAGGTGACTCATTGGCTTCAAGTCATCCAGAACAATCACAGGCCTGGTATGGGCCTGCAGTGCAGGATAAGGGAGGAACAACGTTCTTTCTCCTCTCGGCAGAGTTGCTGGGCTTGGCAGTCAGTTGTGTGACATCAAGTCTGGTCAAAGACCTAAGAGGGAATGATGGGGAATAAAGACACAAAGACACAACATAGAGAGAGCTTGGCCAGGTGGTCCAAAAAGCTGATGGTGTCAGTCTCTTCAGCCCCAACCTGTCTCAGAGTACTTTATTTTGTATGTTTACAAAGCACATAGCAGAGGGAGGGTGTAGTTACTTAGAACAGCCTGTGGTTATAATTCTTATACTTCAGTTAACATACTTCAGCTAACAACTATCTTGTAGCAAGGTCAGTGAGAGCTGGTTATCTCTCTAGGTCCTTCTGCTCTTCTCCAAGACATACACATTCTCCTATTATGGTTTCACTTCTCTGGAGTTCATCCAGAGTTCACAGCAGCCTTGCTGCTGATCCCCCCAGAGCGGTGGGCTACTCTGGCTCTCTACAATCAAGTAAGCTACTTAACTTTCCAATCATCGCTTTTCTCATCTCTGAAGTGAGAGCAGTCATTGTATTTTCCTCATGCCATTGATAGGCGGACCGGATGGGGCTGAACACCTATCTATCACACACCTGCTTATTTAGGGCTCTCATAAAGACCTCATAGGCATAACTGTCATCTTTGTAGGGATGTTCCCTATAATAGTCCCCAAACAACAACATCATCATCACCAGACCATCATTGTCATTTACCTGCTGCATACTGGAGATTCACTGAGCATCTTCTGAGCAGAGAGGAGATCCAACCAAAAAAGAAAGAGAACTAAGCCTGAGACTTTCCTTTTCCCCGCAAAACAGCCTCACCATCTACTCAGAAGGTAAAGATAGTTAACTACTAAGCAAAACAGAAGCAGGTAAATAAATATTTAAAGATGATATGGCCTTATTTTGGTCAAGTATTTTTCTTTGAGTTTATGGGCGCAATCTTGGTTTGGGAATAAAGCCACATAATTAAAAAGTTCCCTTTCCTCTTTTTTTTTTTTGTTGTTGTTTCTTTCTTCATTGTATCATAGATGGTAAATACAAAAGAAAGACACTTAGAAGGAGCCAGCTGTGTGTCTGCCATCAGCCTGAAAGCTGGGATTGTAGAACCCAAGTGGCAGACGAAGTACAGTGTGTGATCAAGGGAATGTCTTGTCTCCTTGATCTGAGTGCAAGGCAGAGGAGTTCCACCAGAGAAAAAGGTGGAACTCAGGGGCTTGCCTTGAACATGCAAAAAAAAAATCAGATGAATAGCTGAAGGTAACTAACCTTGGCAGAAGACTTGGTAAAAAAGGCCTTTATCACAGCATGGCTAAATGCACCACATAGAAGGCCTGCCTCTAAAGAGACAAGCTCAGCTGATATGCATGATTCTGGCAACTGCCACAGAGAAAAAGAATGTTTGTCCTTAAGCTGAAATTTGAAACAAATGTTCACTCTTTTCTCTAAGGCACACTCAGGAAAGATATTTTGATCTTTCTTTCTATGTATGAGGAAAAGGAAGCATACAGGCAGTATGATGTTTGTCCCAAGCCCACGTAACAGTCAGTGTCTGGAAGACAATAAAAATGTATGTGCCTCTGGCTCCCAGAATACTGGAATGTTTGGAAAATAACAAGGTGAAGCTTGCCACCTATTTTACTTCTGTGAGTTAACAATAGAAAATGCAAGATTGTGACATAGACTCCATTCTGATAATACAAACACCAACTCTATATTTTATGCTTGTATAAAAATTAAACATTAAATATTTAAATTCCCTCTATGGATTGCCATGTGAATAATATATTTAAAGGTACTAATGCATGACGTAAGCCTAATAATTACCTAGTAATTAATATCACAAATTCTTGTTTATTTTATGATCAGATGATTCTTCTAGTGGCCATCATGGCTATTTTGTGAATGTCTTTAAAAAAAACAAATAATTTTATTAACCCACATATTGTCATTTAATTACTCATAATAAAGAATCACTGAGGGAGAGATCCAAGATGGCTGATTAGCAACAGCTCAGGAATGTAGCTCCCAGTGAAAGCACAGAGAACGAGTGGACACCGCACTTTCTGACGAATTTTTGTTGTCCACAGACTGGGAGATTCCCGGCAGAGGAGCCACACATGTCGCCAGCACGACTCTTTTGGCCAGCGCAGCTGTTTTGCTGGTGCCCCTGCACGGCGCTTCCTGGTGCGAAGTACACGGGATGGACGGGCTCGGCTGGTCCCATTCCCACAAGAACAGCAATCGGAAACGCTGAGGACTGAGAGTTTCACAGCAAGCACAGCGAACCCGGGAAGGTCCAGCTCTGTGGGAAAGGGGTGGCCAAAGGAAAACTAAGAAACAAAAAAACTTCATCACCCAGGCAGAGAGAGATCCAAGATGGCCACGTAGCAGCAGCTCAGGATTGTAGCTCCCAGTGAAAGCGCAGAGAGCGAGTGGATGCCGCAATTGCAGACGAATTTTTGATGCCCACAGACTGGGAGATTCCCGGCGAAGGAG